>JAVCKT010017476.1:10387-31511 GCA_032273925.1 Rhynchotus rufescens
CAGAAGAGGCCACAGCCACTTCCAGAGGGATGCTCTCTCAAACCTGGTTGTAAGTGCTTTATCTGGATTGCTTTCGAGGTGAGAAATGCTAAGAAATTGGATGTTAGCAGTATTATAAAGCAAGCGGAAGTGCATGGTTAACTTGGTAGAATATTTTGGTGCGTAGGGATATATGAAGGTTAGACCAGACACATGGCCCTGATGGGGTAAATGTAGCTTAGATGTGGGAAGGGGGAAGAGCCCTCGCCGTGCTCTCCACGTGCTGCTCCTCGCCAGCTGCTGGGCCGGCTGGGCTTGCCCAGAAGGATCAAATGAAATGAGACTGGCACTCTCTGCAGTGGAGACGGGGCAGAGGAGGAAAATCTCCTCCAGAGATCCTCAGGTTCAAAGCCACGCAGGGCACAGCAGCTCTCTGAGGGGTCACCATGACATGGCTAATCCTTAACTACCGCGAAGGGCACGCGGCAGCACGGAAAGTGCAAGAGCAGCATCTTATGGCACTTGTCTTCTAAGTCCCAGTGCCTCCTATATACTAGCCCCCTACCCTGTAATTCTTTGACTACATCTAGCAACGCAGGTAGGAAAGCTCTGTCACTGTGGTGAGATGGTTGTTAACAAATAATGACAGGTGTTGGTCTAGCAAAAGCCAAAGCAGTGAAAGAGAAATGAGTAATTACACATGGTTTTAGGTGTTTAAAATAGCACTTTTTAATCTCCAGGTCATTAATAATGTGGAGATAAGCCTACAAAAGAAGGAAAAGAAAATTTAAAAGCAAGCATTTATCCTTCTGGTTCCATGCCAGAATAACTATGATTTCACAACTAAACAATCATGAAAATCATTAGTGTTCATTGGGAGAACATCCAGAGAATTGGTAGCTGTGGATCAATTTAAATACCAGCTTAAAATTCCACCTCACCTGAATATAGACATTAAATTATTTTCCTGGATCAAGGTCTTAACTGGCAAATGAAGTAGGGCTGCTTCTCAGATATCTTTACTGAGCTTCCTGATTGCTTCTTATCCTAACTGCTTTCTATCTGCATGAAAAAATGCCCCATGTCTTGCATTTGCTTGCTCAGCTTAAGTTGGAAAAAGAGGGAATATGTTTGCCTCTTTATTTATAGACCTGGGCAAGCTTTTTTTCTGTAATGATAGCTCTGGATTTTGAGCCAATTTCTATTGTGGTCCCCAAACTCTTCTGCTTGCAGCCGTTCTGCTTCAGAATCACGACCCTTCTTCCATTGCAGTGACTGCAGTTCTGCTCATGGCCTCTGCTCAGAGAATTGCTGGAGCTGGGACTTAGCAAAGCAAACAGCTTCAGGAACTAGTAAATTCAGACTATTAGTTTTGATATTAGCAGTTCTATTGTCTTGCTTGACACTGTCAAACAGGAGTGTGATGATAGGGAAAGACACAATTAGAGCAGGTAAAACAAATGTACCAAGTCACCAAAGTTCTTTTAACTCAGGAACTCCTTTTGTTTCATGGAAAACCTGACACATTCTTTTCTATTAGCGAAAATTAACATTGGCATGTCTTCTTTGAAACACACAACCACAGTTAGCTACTAGACACAGGCATAGAAAGCGTCCACGTAGGCTCTTAGCTTTCTCAAATACTTAATCACTGTTTTGAAAGACTTAATAATTCACCTGGAAATGACTACAATCCAAGAGTTTTTTTTTGGGGGGGGGGGGAGGGGGGGGTTCTGAAAAATTAAGATCACAAATCTTGATTAAATAGTAAAATTATCATTGTGCAACTCTTGTAACTTGAACTGTAATAAAGACATGCTGTTCCACAAAAATGCAGATGCAAAACTGCAAAAATAGCAAACATGCTATTTCCAGCTTCTGGATATAGAGAGGTACTTACAATATTTCATTAGTTGATTTCCTCATGGTGCTTTCACACTCTTTGGAGAAGTTGTCAAAAATGGAAAGCAAGGAATTTGGCCTGTAATAAAGATGAAAAGAAAGTTGGTTTTCAGTGTATGCTTCAATCAAATTCTCAATTATATCCTGTAATACTGTCGTGAAATATTGACTATATTGAAATGGGACAGACTCTCAGCCATTGTAGGTGGTAGCAGCTAAGCTGGTTTCTAGAGAAGTACATCTTTTTACAAGTGCTGGAAAGCTGGTCTTAGTCTTTAAAAAAAATTGCTTGGAATTTGCTTGTAGACTTCAAACATAAGAAATAAAGTAATTTGTGAAGGACAAATGAAAAGACCATGTATTTGCTAAAAATTCTAATTTTGAGGCTTTGAAAATATGGGGCAGGTTCTCTTCCAGGAAATACCTTTGTCTGACTTCTTTTCTGTGGCACTAGAAAGATCTTGGAAAAACCCTAAGCTCTTCTGTGTATTTTTTAAGAGAATCTTGAAAACATATTGAAAGATTTATTTACAGCAAGAGAAATAGTGTTTTAAAATACTAAAATAAACTCCTATCTGATATTTCTAAATAATGATTTGACAACAGAAGTTGTTTTTTCTTGTATTTTTTTAGGTGGTGCTATGTGCTGCTTTTTGCTTTACATTCAGTCCAGTGGAGGAAAATCTTGAGAACTAAACCCTACCTTCCTCCTCTTACACGGCTCTGTGGATGGGCACGCCACTATGGCACCTCAGAAGTCTCAAGAATATTGAATTTTAAGACTGTTTCCTTAAGATTGTTGATGCTGGTTTAAATGTTGTGTCAGAGGTAGTAAGACCACCGTATCTCAGTGACCGGATAGCACAGTTCACAGGTGTTGAGGAACGGGATCTAGGACTGGGTAGTTATAATGGGGCAGGATGGCTGTAGGCAGAGTACAAGGCCACAGAAGTGCCTAGCAGGTAACAGAAATAGGCTGCTCTAGACCTGAATGCCAGTTCAGTAGATATGGAAACACAAGGGAGTGCATGACAGTAGGAACTGCTTGACTCCTGTAGGAGCAGGAACCATGTAGTAAAATAAGTGTACAGAGAAAGTATCTAACTGCTGCAAAGATTTGGATTCTATTCCAGCTCTTACAACACAATCCTTACATGATAGCAGGCAAGTCACACATGAATGTGGTTTCCCACAAATAGCTGCCTAATACATCTTTTCTGTAGTCTTCACTAGAGACCCATAGATTACAAGTGTGGCACGTCCATAGCCTCAGTGGAACTCTCGTGGAGTGGCTTTGGCTGCCTAAAACCAAATGAGAGCTGACTTACTGAAACAGAAATGCTAGAAAATTACCCCTGTTTGTACATGATTGATTGTCCCCAATCAGCAAATCCAAAGTTCTTCCTGTGCAGTTTCCAACTCAGAAACAGGAAGAATAGCATTATCTGTTCTTATTTGAAGGCTTTGGAATTGAGCTTCTTCAGGCTTGTGTCAGGTACTTATTCTGGTAAATGTGTAATTGAAAGCCTGCCTTTTCTACAAGGTCATCATATCACCTGCATGAAATAAGCTGCATAGCTAAAGGCTGCAGGAAATTCTTTATTTAGGACAACATGCTGTTGACTGTGGTGGAAATACGTTTTCCATTTGCTAGAACTTCTTTTTTTTTAATTGAAATATGAAGGAAAATATAAGCCTTAAGCAAACTTAGAATAATGCTCCTGCTGGCAGATACTGGGCACAGGATGACATCCATTTCTGTTCTGAAATAAAGGGAAATTAGATTGCTGGCTTTGGCAGACATCTGTTGTTTGTGTGATGCCTTGTTATGTTCCACAGCTTTCTTGTAACTTGAATAAGGATAAAGTTCTGTGAGCTGAATAAAGCAGAATTGCCATTTTGGAGCTTCTGAAGTACAGCGATACAATACTGTGCTATTTGGACTTACTTTTCTATCCTTATATTTCTAAAAGCACAGCAGTGGCTGGGATAAGTTAAAACAGCTTCCAGAAGGTTACTGAATTTATCCAGTGGTGGCAGTCTCTTTAAAGAGTAAGATGACGTTGCGTTTAAGACTTGAATAGCCTCCAGTCCATAACTAGGCAGGGATTCCAGAGCTGTTGAAGAAATATCCCTGCAAAGTAAAGAGAACATTTTCTTTTGATACCTATAAAAACAGCAACAAAGCATGAAGTTGGATAACAGTGATTCAGTTATTCACAAAGGTCTAAATCCGCAAAGCAACTTCAACACTGGATCTGCAGCACAGACAGGTATCCTTTCTTTTCTTGTCTGGACTCAGCTATGTCCAGCCCTGAGACACTAAAGTTCATGCCTGCCTGATTTGGTCTCTACTTGGTACAGGTGAATTCCTGGTTCTTATATCTAAAGCTAATGTCTTCTGTCTAAGCCAACAACTTGGCCTCCTCCTGCCCATCTATCCCAAGAGTTTATTCCAGGGGGTGTTCTTGGAGCGTGATGTTTAGGTAATGTGAAAGTTTCAATCAAGAATTTAAGTGCTTCTCTATTACATCTGAACCCCAGTTAGGCAAGAAGCTGATGTTCTGGGGAAAGTGAAGCACCCCACAATGAGGTTTGTGTCCTAACTTCTCTTGGAAGTCACTGTGCCTGGATCCACGGCAAGGTTACTTAGGCCAGGGAAAGACAAATAAGGTGGAGGAATGTGACTCTAGCCAGCTTCACAGTAAGAGCACCAACCTGGCTCTTTTCTTTGCACTTATGGGCTGCTTTAGGTGCTTTAATTGAACAGTTACTAGTTAAAACATATTAATTAAAACATACAATGCTTCATGGCATTGCACTAATATGTCTTACTGTCTGTAGAAGGTAGGAGGCCCAGTATCCTTTCTAAAGGAAAACAAAAAGCAAGCAAAGACCAAAAAACACCCTCCCTTCTCGCTGAAATAATGTGGTTTACTTAGCACAGGGGGGAACACCTATAAAATCAGATAATAAAGTGCTTTGATACTTACAGAACATCTGGCCCTGTGGCCCCCCTCAAGGCATCGTTGTGTATTCTCCTGAGGTTTTTATTGTCCTTCAGAATTCTGTGGAATCAAACACTGTTAACTCTTCTACATTCTCTGGGTTTGAGCTACATTTTCAAGTTTTACACAACTGCTGCTAAGTTTACAATTTTATTACACTTTAGTAATTAAGAAGAATTGTTCTTGTAACTGCATTATTCCAAAAGATGATGTTTCAAGAAAAACACAGTAAATACTGTAGAATCAACAACTTAGTGGCAAAGGTCAATGGCACCAAAATCTGCAGCTTTCCAGTGGGCATCAGGAAATGCAAGATGCAGCTGTTCTGAACGATGAGCCTTTGAGAGTATGGAATTATGGTTTATTCGTAAAGAAAAATACTGAGAAGGGAAAACATACTCACAATTGATTGAGCTTTGTCCCATTGAAGGCGTGACTGTGGATATCTTCAAATCCATTTTTATATAATTTGCTGAGAATAAAAAAAATGCATAAGGAAAAGAGATCTGGGAAAATAGAATATTACATTACTGTACATGTTTCAATTCTTAAAACTGTATTTGTTTTAATACTTGAGAGTCTGGCTTATAAAGGACATAGGTAACACTAGCATGGGGTAGGCAAGACTGACTTGGTTTTAAAATCATGATAAAATTGCAGCTTAAATTCACTAAGCACCTTGTGCTTAGGAGAACTTCTGCTTAGGTGCAGAATTTCCCTGCTCTGAGCAGGGCAGTGCCTGTGCTTACCTTGTGCTGAGATCCCCAAACAAGACACTATTCCAGGGAAGAGCCTTGCATGAAAAACCTGGATGCAGGACACTTCCCTACGAAACAGTAGACCTGGATTCTGTGATTTCTGCATACAACTCTATCCTCCCGCTCAGAAAGCTGCCTGAGTCAATGGACTGGGGCTCAGCTGTGACTTTTCTTTCCATCCTTCCTATGGCAGCAGCACCACAGTGCAGGCAGTGCTGCAAGACTGCAGAGGCCAGAGAAATGCAAGCTGGAAAGCTGTGCTGAAGGCCAGTGGGTGCTGCTGGATTGTGAATCCCCTGTGGATACAGAAGTCCTGCTAGAGCCCGAGAGGTGGCTGGCAGAGCTGGGGGTGACTCGCTCCTAGCCGAGCGTGTGTTGAGCTGTTAGTGCTCTGCTCAGCACGCGGCCGGGCTTCAGCTGTGCACAGGAACGTAGCTGGCTGCTCGGGGAGACGAGGTGCCCAGTGCTGTGTCTTAGTTCCCCATGGGGGGAACCTCAAGGCTGGGCCCCACAGCACCTACATTCCAGCTCCTTTCCTTCGCTAGGAGATAAGAGCTGTGGGTCTGATTTCACTGAGAAAAATCCATCTGGGCAACAGGTGGCCAAGTTAGTGTTTCCAAAATAATTTGCATATATCTGTTTTCTTTAGTATTCTGCCTTAATATAAAATTTGATGCAGTTTATAAATGCACCCTTTATTTCTACAAATGTTTTCTTGATGCTTTTTCACTTGCTTTTGGGCGGGCTGAAATGGGAAGCAGCAGGGGACTGACAATGCAGATAGTTCCCAAGTTCCAGTTCCCAGGTGGCTTTGACTGTGTGTTGTTATCCACTGTGACCTCCTCAGCAACTTGGGGTTAACATATTGTAAAGGCAGCTGTCATCTCAGTCACACTCAAATAGACATTTCATATCTATTTACAAATATAAATCCTGTACCACTTTAACTATGAATTTTACTTCCGTTCACACCTCACGCTTTCCTATGAATGAATTTACAGTAAGTGCATTACAGTTCCACTGCACTCTAATTTTAATACTAAATCAATGTGACAGCATTCAAAATATGCTTGCTGGATATTAGTAATTTCCTTAAAATTCACCATGAATATGCAGTATCAATTCTCCGTGCACCCTCTTCCCACATCCACATGAAAAACTAACTGCTGGAAAGACTAAATTAGCTATTAGTAGTGCAAAGTGTTACCGTAGGCTGAATTTACACCTTTATGGATTACTTGTACATCACTAGACCATGCTGCAACAATCAGAATTACTTCAGCTAATTACAGCTAATTACACAGGCTGGAGTTAAAGCACAGCTCTACAATCAGGGAGCTGCTGATTAGGTAGTTCTCTTATTCCTGTTGTGAGTTCTTTATCACAAAACAGTAGGAGAAACAATGATTCTATTGGTTATTTCCCAACTGAGACTTAGACCTTTCTATTTTATATGCTTTGGGGTTGCAGCAAAATTTTAAGCATCTTTTTCAGTCTCTTGTATATATTTTTTTACTTTTAACAAAATCATAATTTTACTGGAGTTATTTTGAGAACTTCCTAGCAGAAAAAAAGGCACAGAGGATAACTTTGTGTAGGACTAGCCTTAGGTCAGGTTTATGTCCAGTTCCTCTGACAGTTTGCAAAGGTATTGGTCGATACAGAAAAACTTGTGCACAAATTACTGTCACACCTGCACATCAGCCTGCTGAATGAAGGGCCTAATTTAGCCAACTAGAGTACTTGCTCATGTGCACTGCTAGTCTGCAGAAATATTTAGTGAGTTGTGTGCTGGGGTTTTGGAAAATGAAAAAAAGTAGAAAAAGGAAAGGCTCCCAGTTTGGATGCAGGCTGCCTTTTAAAAATCAGTCTAGTCTGCAAGGTTTAGCTTTATGTATTTGCCTCCCCATTGGTGTTGGTTGCGACAACACTGCACAGGTGGCCTGATGCTGCCCTCTGTTGCTCAGCTGCTCCTTCCTCTGATGGCCTGAATGAATCACAGGCACGTCCCGTGGACGGGTGCTCCAGTCTGCATTTCTTGCTGTTTGAGCATTTCTTGGTAGTAATTTTTGTGACGCCCATGTACTCCAAAATCCACATAATGTTTTTGCTGTCTCAGCAGGTGACACCTCACCTTGGCTGTCCACTGCTTTCATTTTCCTCGGATGTGGCATCTTACCATTAAGCCCACCTGTCTCACAGGTGGCTGTAGCAATGAATCCACTACTTGCTAAAAAGAAAGCCTCAATGTGGACCCTAATAAGAATCAAAGTAAACTGAGCAAGGGGAAATCATGGTAATAACAAGCATCTCTATTTTGTATGAATTTGTCCTCTCCCTTCCTGCTCTTTGCTAATATAAGCATTCTGCTCACAAATCTCTTTGTGAGAAACTTGCTGCTACCAAAGAGAGACATGCAAAGTATTTGATTGTTGTCAAGAGTTTGTCCCTGCTCATGGTAAAGAACTGGGGCAGTTTTTCTTACACAATCAAGTCCACTTTCTGCCTTCTAAGGGCTTCAGTCCAATATTGCTGCTCATTTCCTATAAAAATACTGTTAGAAGCACACTTTTTTTTTTTTTTTTTTTTTTCATGGAGAAAAGGAACCAGGTGTAAAATGCACCAAATTCTTACATATACATTTTCTTTAGGGCTAAATTGCTGCAAAACCTCCCAAAAGGCATCAAGGGTTAGAATTCTATTTCCCAGCGATGCCTGGGGAAACAAAACACAAATGCAGCATTTCTTTTTTGAGGGCAGTGCCAGAGTAGCTAGTGATTGTTTCTGCAAGTCCTGTGGAGACCCTGCACATCTGAAGCTCAGCAGCTTGCTTTGTTTTAGCAGCCAAGAAGCTGGCTCACCCTTGCAGTTGAAGTGTGGATCAGTGGTGTTAGTCTGGTCTATTCCTGAATGTATTAATAGAGGAGACCACATCCCTGAGGGAAAGAGACAGACTTTGGCACATGTAGCTTTTAGAGTTTATGTCCAGACGACAGTAGTTTTAAAAACAATACTGTGTTGAAGATGAGGACTTGGTCTCCTTTTTCATAGTTTCTTTCCTAATTTAGCCTTAAGGAAAAAAAATGTGCTCAGAGAGCATCCATAAAAGCTACCAGCTGAAAAGCAACCTTTTACCTCCTAAGCATTTCAAATTTAACTTGCATTCCAGACATCTATTCTAGAGGCATTAATTTCAAGAAGTTTATAAGGCGAAGCTACTTCCCTCAAACAGAAGCATTACCTTCATAGATGGAACTGGAACTATGACTGTTTTACTCACAGTGTCAGTGATTCATTGCTCATCCCTTGGAAAGCATTTCGAGGTATAGTTGTCATACGCAGATTATCACAGAGCTCCCTTTGGGAAGAAAAGTGTTTTTGTCAGCTGCATAGGAACAAGATGGCAAAGCTCATACCGGGTTAGACTGGGTCTCTACTTACAAAATAAAATGAGCTTCTAACGAGAAGATCTGCGTCAGATCTGGAAATTCTCTTATTCCCGTATTACAAATGCTCCTAGAGAAAAGCATAATTGCCACTTACAGGAGAAAGAGTTTCAAGACTGGAATGCACCAAGAAGCCAACTCTGCAAATACAAAGTTAACTTTAAAGCAAAGCTAACTTTGCTTTAAAAGGTGGGTGAAATACATGATTTTTTAAAATTCAGCTACCATTATTTTTGTAAGACACATAGAAATTATATATGTAGCATTCTCAGGCAGTTTCCTGGAGAAGCTGTGTATGTTGTCTCTACATTAAGCACAAAGAAGAGAATTTTTTTTGCCCCTCTTTGCATAGTATCTTGTCTGTCTGAAAGCTTTCTTTTAGAAATAAGCAGAATTAATCTGCCTATTTTACTACAGTTTTGTCCATTCCTGGTCTGCCCTGGGTTAATTTATTTTTGGGCCATTAAAAGATCTCACAATTCGTTAACTGCACATTAAAGTTATGGTAAATGAGGCATGTACTTTTAGTGTGCTGCAATGCATGAAAAGCTTCTTTTCTCTCTATACTCCTTTCTGTAATTTGTCTCTTCCTTTAGAGAAAAAGAATACAAGCAGAGAAGGAATAGAAATCTTTCTCACAAGTATTTTAGCCTTGGAAGGTTTCTGAATGCTCCATCCTCAATGTGCAAGAGATTTTTTGTGTTCAGGATTAATCTGCAAGGAAAGAAAAATATACTTCTGTAGTTTAATCATGATATATTTGGGAGGGACCTGAATTTTGCTGGCAATTTGCTTTATCAGAGAACAGTCAAATGCAGGGTATGATAGAAGGCTCTTACACTGCTAACAGACATTTTACAGCAGTATTAATAAGAAAAACAAGTTGCAATTGTTGAATAAGCAACACAAGATGCTCCTGAAGCAGTTTGGCTATCTATCTGGTTTATGGGTGAGAGTTAGCATTTTGGCAGAGTCTGCAGGCTCTCTGAGACACAACTGTTATGTTCTGTGTTTGTGGCAGGCCTAATGCAAAATGGGTCTGCTCTATCGTGGAGTTTCAGAGGCGCAAGCACAACACAAGCAAGACAGATAATCTGCCACATTCAACTTGATCCTGTACTGAGACCTACCACTTTGGAACCAGGCAGGTATCTGGGATTTAGTTCCTTGCCCAATGCTAACTGCACTGACAACTGTTTTGTATCTTATTCTTCTAAACCACACACACTGAAATCAAGTCATAGTTGACTTTGAAATCCTGTGATTCTAGGCTAAAAAGGGTAAGTAAAACCCTAATTGAGGATTTGTTTCGCTTTGGCAGAGGGACTCGTTGCTGCTGGACTCCATTATGGGAGCTGCCAGTGCCAGGAACTCTACAAAATCCCGTGATGATGAACGTGCCTCTAACAGGTGGTCTTGGAGATGCAGCTGAGAGAGGAACTCGTGTACCCGTGTGCACCCTGGTCCCTGCCCTGCCATCATACCCTTTGGCATCAACTTGACTTGCAGTTATCTTAGTGATGCTCTGCCAAGCCAGGAGAGACAAGTTCTTGGATGTTTTAAACTGCTAGGGCACCATGGACATTGTGAGAGTGGTGACACAGCACCAGATTCCAGCTGACATTCCACCAGATTTTTGCTTAGATCTGCAGAAATTGGAGATAAGTGGAAATGGAGATAAGAGTAAGAAATATTGTTTGCTGATGGTTGCCCTCTCAATACAGATGCAGAAAGTGCTCCTCGATAGTCTGATGAACCCGTATCTTGGCATAAAGCACAAAGGCTCTAGTCCAGTTCCCTCTGCATACATGGTTTACAGAATTCATAGGTTTTAGCATATGAAATTGGAGCAAGAGTTCAAATCCAAGAACTACACTGAACTACCTACCCTGGTTATCTTTTGAAATTGCCCTTGGGTGCAGCTTGGGGCAGTGAGAGACCTGTAGAGCATTCAAGATTCAAACATGTCTTCTTGCTAGTCTCCTGTTTCTCTAGAGGCCTTTTTTAGTTTGTTGTTTTGGAAAATAGGCAGCTGACAAGCTCTCTATGAACAGGAATACATCAGGCCAAATCCTTTATTCCTTAAACCCAGCATTGATGCTAGTGGGAGCTGGACACAATAAGAGCTGGACAAATCTGCACCTCTTGCTTAGGTGAGCAAATAATGAGCTTCAATGTAATTCACTTATGATTAATAATAATAAAAAAGACAGATTTGTCCTCACTCAGCTCCATCATTTTTAAGCCAATCACTGACTATGCTGTGTGGGGAAAAAAACTTGGAATAATGCAGTAATAATGTACTGCATTGGATTTATAGTTTCCAATTTCACAAAATATTTCAGAGCATTCTCCTAGTCAGTGTTTGCTCTCTCAGATGCCTGTGCTGTACAGTTCAAGTTGAAAACCAGTACGTGTTCTGTTTGAGTAATATTTTAGCACTCCAAAAGAAGAGCCATGCATACTAAACAGATGTATTTAAATGTTGTAGGGCTTTGAAAACTTCAAAAAAGAAAGTGACATCTTGCAATTTTTCTCTTCTGTTGTCATCTCAAATTATTTTTGTGCTTAGAAGACTAGACAGTGGCAGCAGAAGCAGACACAGAGCTCCATTACTGCCACTGAGCTCACTGAAGGCAATGACACTCTATACGGATGGATGTCTGCATGATTTAGATCTCCAAGGCTTGACTTTATAAAGTGTTCCCTATTTTTTATGGTACTTCGGAGAGAGATGTTTCTCATCACAGGTCTAATCCAAAGCCAGCTGAAGTAAGACAGGAAGACTTGGTCCAGGAATACTTCTCCGCAGACTGTTTAGTCCTTGGGGATCCTAAATTACAACATGAGACTTTTTTTTTTACCTGATACTTACATTTCAGACAAAGTGGGAAGGTTGTCAAATGCACTCGCTTCTATTCTTTCTAGGGAGTCGCTCTGAGAGATTTCACTATAACAAAAAAGCAGACACAAAGCAATATATCAGTTGAAGAAATACCAGAAATCAGTTCTCCATTTCATATTTTTCTTTTGTATATGTTTGCTAAAAACCCAAACCTTTTTTTTTTTGCAGCAGCAGCAGCAGTGTCAATGTCTCACCACAGAAATCTTGAGAACCTATTCCTGTAGGGATTGAGAGTGGTTTTTTTTTGCAGTATTAACCTTTAAACATGCCAACTCTTTTTAATAACTATCTGCATAACAGCCTATCTCCATTTTTCTCAATAAATTGTAGATCAGACATTGACTTGGGGCCAGAACAAAGATAAATAGAGTGAGTCCAAGCCCGCAAGCCTGTTGCTCATATGATTGGTGCCGTTTAGTGGCTCTTTCTGCATGAGCAAGGATGTAGATAATGTTTATTATTCTTCAGATGCTATTAAGACAGAGCGATTGTCATCTACCCCACAGATGTACAAACAGACAAATGCACAAATTTGCATTCAGCGCGCTGAATATTTTTTGTTTTAAAATGCTATTTTCATTACATATATGCAAGCTGGTAGGAAGTGGCTCTTCTTCATCATTAGAGTAGTTAGTGGTTTAGTGTTCTCAAAGTCCTGATCTTTTTTTTATTTGAATTAGAATTACAATAAGAGAATTTCTATAGAGGCTACACTGAAGACCTGTGCTATGAAGACCTGTAGGAAAGGATGACTTGATTTTTTCATTTATGGTAGTAAAGGAGAATGCATATAGAAATCATATATGAAATATGTATCTACTTCTTACAGAGGAAAAATCATGATTTTTCCAGTAATCAGAATCAGATTATTTTTGATATTGCAGTAGAGATCTGTGAATGAAAAATGCATGTTGAGCACATGGCCTGCTGCCTGCATGATCTTCTAAGACCCATCAACTTAGTGTGAAAGGGATGAGACTCTAATGACTACTCACAGGACTTGAAGTGAAAGATTTCTCCAGGCCGGGGTCTGAATTGCTCTGTCTAAATGCCTTGTGTCAGTGAGAAAGAATAATTTATCAGGTGATTTACAGTTGGTGATGAGTTGCCATATAGATGATTTAAGAGATTTATAATTAAAAAGTATGCATTTTTCAAAGTAATACTAAATCTCAATAAAATTATGAAGTGTTATATAGATTTACTTCAGCCAAGGACATTGATTTCTATGCTCTTAACTTGGAGATAGATTAAAAAGAGGCAGAAATCAATTAATTCTCTTTGTGGAAGGGAAAATGTCAATGAACAAAACATATTTTCTGTGAAGATGAGGTTGTGCATACAGTTGGGAAAGGTTTAGCATCAAATCATACAGGTAAGAAAAAGTTTGTAGACTTACTTGGGTTTCCCATCTGAGAATGGTAAGTTCTTGTTAATCATTAGGATAAAAGTGAATGTAGGAATATGGTGCCTTTGGATTGTACTATATTTAATTGCAGTTGAATACAGAAAGACCTAGTTCATTTTGCTTTCTACTCGACAGACCTGCAGAAATGCACAAGTCTACAATTTGACTGCTTGCATTTAACCAATGAGCATGAAAAATTAAATTAATCTAGTTGAATATATTCAAGTTTTTGCATTAATCTTCAAGTCCCTTCAGGAAATGCAGAAGGTTTTTCTTTTTACTATTTTTTTTTCTTAAAGAGAAATTACTTAACATTTAATGCATATTTTAACATCTGATATACTATGTGCTTTTTATTGGTGAAGGCAAGTCTAAAAAGTGCACCTAGAACAGAAGCTGGCATTGATTCTGTGGGAGTTCATCTCCTGTTGCCGATTGCACTGTTTTGTTATGAATATTTTTCTTTAGTGAACATCCAATGTCAGTAAAATAAAAAATTAAAAGTAAAAGGAAGTTCAAACCTGCCATCTTTCAGTTGGAATAATGACAGTATATGGAAAAATAGGTCAGCTAAACCTTCTAATCTGACTCTTTGTTGCTTCCCCTCCCTTGACATTGTATCATTTTATATCAAAGACTACGAATAATGATGCAAACATTAAAGCCTATGTTTACCTTGCAGTGTGTACTCAGTACTCATAATTAATTAACTGGAATTATTTCTGATGAAATTTAAACAAATACAAATGTTTGGAAGCTTCAGGTGAAAAAAAACCCTAGATTATAGCTGCATAATGATTTTTATTGTATTTTGAAAGTTTAACATCATCAATAAGGCTAAAAACATGATGTATGATTTTGTTTTTCTTCCCAGATGTGTGCTACTGTGGATGCCGAGCTTTATCTCTTGGTGCAGAACAGCAAAAAAAAAGAAACAAAAACAAAACAAATCAAAAAACTTATTTGGGCATTACATAAATATATAATGACAGAATCCTGTACCATTCATTGCAGCGATAACATTTCATGATAAATTCCTATAGTCTTTACCACTCAAAAGTGCCTGTGATCAATTATCAAATTATATCCAGTCCTCTGGGAAATGATAAATGTTATCTTCTGTAACTTAAAAATAACAGGTTTTCAAAGAACCTTCTATATTATATTGCCTAGAAGAAAAAAAATTACTATGTTTATGCTTCCTCAGTTTGTTTTTTTTCACCATGAGTATGTTTTAGCAACATACTTTCAACTATTTAAACTTAGATTATTTATGATGGGGGTTTGTGATGGAATTGCACACAAGAAATCAATGATAAGTCTATGGAAGACACGGTCAACTTACATGATGAAGGCATCTCTAAGTCCTTCAAAGGCGTGTGAAGGGATTACTTTTACAGGGAGATGAGTAAATGATCTGCAAAATAGAGAGACAAAGGATTTTAAAGCATAGGGTTCCTCTTTTGTTTAAAAGAAAAGAAAGGAAGAAAAATATCCCATTACAGGGAGTAGAAAAACAAAACAAAACAAAACAACACAACAACAACAACAACAACAACAACAAAGGTCCTTTATTATTTCAGCTACAGTTCTTTGTACCTTTGGGTCCAGATCCATGTGATCTTTGTGGAACTCTGTGAAATATTCTAAGGATATTGGGTCATTTCACTAACTGCACAATGTTGAGATTTATCACAGCCGAACTGATAACAATCACCATCTATGAGACAAATGGAGAGCCAGAGGGAAGCGAGTGGCTACACAAATAGCAGCTACATGCAGGAACTGAGGCTGCTTAAAGACAGTTCCTCAGAAAAAGTGGCTCTTACTGAAAACTTCCTGTTACTTTACAAAGTGCTCTTGTCTGCAGCCTCTGGACCGTGCGCTTGTCTCAGCATCACTGTAGCTCTGCGGGTGGCACCAGGACTTCTCTGGCAATACCTGGCACACGCACAAGTGCCAAAAGATCCACATCAGGCCTGATGTGCGTTTAAAAAAGCTCATCAGTGTGGTTTGCTGATTAAAAGCAAGAATGTATTTTTCTTTTTAATTTTTGTAATTATGCTGTTCCCACTGAAAAGTTAATGATTTGGAAGGTAGTTCTATTTTTTTAACACTCTACATCCCAGCACTTTTATAGGCCCAAATATCTAGCCATGACCACACTCTTGCTGATAAAGGCCTTAGGAAAATATTTAACATACTTCAAGACATTATCTTTGTGCAAACAGATAATTCTTCTGTTTTGCTTTTAAATTAATAATACCAGAAAAAAAAAATACTTCCCATCCTTAAAAACACTCTATCAAGGTCTTTGGCTAAAATGTTTCCATGCTCTTTATAAACTTTACTTTTTTTCTCTATTGTCATAATCCTTTATAAGAAGAAATTTGCCTTGGAATTAAGAATCTGGATATGCTGCATTGCCTGTACCACGCTGTATATACTTTTGTGACTCTGTTATGGCTTGGCCACACCTGTCTCGACAAATGTGGATGTGTGGGGTGCATGCAGAAGCTTTGTTTACATCAGCACCAACATTAAGTTATACCTCTTGAAAAATGTATTGCTGCTCAGAGGATTGAGATTTACAGAGAATCCTGCAGCAGGAATCAATTTTCTGAGCCAACAGGGAAATGACTCCAGAATGAAGGAATAAGAGTTGAGAAATTACTGCTTCATAAGCATGGAAGCCTGAATCTCTTCCTAACTGTGGCATTAGCCATAGCTCTTCGGGAGACCAGACACACCTTTTGCGAAAGTGTTTACAAAAACATTATCTTCTCAAAAGAATTAGAAATGTTAAGGAAGCTGCAAATAACAGAAGAAATCTTGGCTTTTGACTACACCAAAATCTCTTGCTCCAGCATCTCCTCCCTACCTGTGAGGAGCCAGCGAGCAGCTGGTTGCTGTGAATTCCCTTGGACTGATCCGCTGCCCTCACTGAGCCTGTCCCGACTGCGGAAAGCCCACGGTAACAGTGCTCCTAACTCAGCCACCTCAGGTACGTGATTACATTTCAGCAGGATGAACCCACACTTTACTCTTACTGTACTTTAACTACTCCACATGAGGTAGTTAAAATGCAGGGCAGCACTTAATCCATTCTGCATTTCAAGTTACTTGGCTGTTGTTTCTCAGTTCTCGTGCATCCACCTGGATGGTTGGCACTGTGAGCTCCTGTGTACTGGCTCTACCAAGTCCCATTACACATGCCACAGCACAGCAACAACCAGAGAAGGTTCCTAACAGAGAAGCAGTTCCTAACTGCTCTCTTACCCCTCATGATCCTGATGTAGGCACCAATATACACGTTCATGTAGTCAAAGCTGTCTTAAACTCACCTTAAAGGTGGAAGAGCACAAGTGGACAAGAACAATGTTCTCGCTGTTTTTCTTGCCCACTTTACCTTTGTGGCTTGTACCTTAAACCATATGTTCTTTAGTAACATCCTTTTATACTCCAATCATTTTGAAGAAGGTGCTTCGGCTTGCTGAGCCGAATCCAGCCTGTGTATAAGCAGTTAGGTTAATGGAGTCTCGTTTCCGAAGCACAGAGTAAAGTTAGGCCTTATCTCATGTGCTAAGGTCTCTGCTATTGAACATGACTGATGCTTTTGATAGCACAGAACGAAACTCAAGCGGCTACTGGCAGGAATTAAATATTGATTTCTTTCTGATAGCAGCCAGATTGTGACACTCAGATGTGACCAGTTACTCATCTCTCAGAGCTGAGGAAGCTTTTGACAAAAAAAAAAATAAAAAAAAGGAGAAAAAAAGAAAAAGAAGGGCAAACTGAACAAACTGCCTTTTACAAAGCTACAAAGCTTTTTTTTATACATCTATTTTTTTAAATGCTACCAGCCTGACTTCTGCCTCAGACGAGGGCTGTATACATTTTTAATACAAGTTACTGACACCAGCTTGAAACACTGTATTTAGTCACAGCAAGAACATTTTTTTCCTGCTTTTAAAAAAATATGTAATGTTTCTTTTGTATTTACCACATCCTAACTTACATCCCTTTACTCTTCATTTCACAACTGACCGTACTGTTGCCCAAGATAATAACTGCCCAACTGCTGAGCCTTGGAACTGCCATCCTGCCAAGGAAGGCGAGGAGCCGGAGCCGTGGGCAAAAGGCTTGAAACGGCCAGGCCAAGACTATACAAGAATACTGAGAGAGATAGGAGTGACTCCTGGATTTACCTGAGCTTCTCCTTGCTTGGTGACTAAAACGCTGTCCTTCCCATTAGTCTAGAGAGGGTTTTTCATAGGAAGGGTTGTTCTGCTATTACGAGGAATACTGTGGCCAGCAGAGACCGTGAGACATACAAACCCCAGACCACCTCTATTTCCCTTTCAGTAAATGCATAGATGTAGCAGTAAGGGCTCTATGGAAGACGTTTATATAGTGGCCTGTTCCAAAGAAGTACTGCCATAAAGCCATGATTCTTAATACCGGCGTCTCTTCTTAATACTGGCGTAGAACAGAGGAAATGGGCTAAACTCGACAACAAACTATTTCTATCTGCTAAAAAATACACTTCTCCTCCAGCACTGCCATACAGACTCAGCGTCCAGGCGGAGCTAATGGGAAGCCTAGATGCACAAAGACCCCACGAGTGACCACTCGCAGCCCCGTGGATGAAGAATCAAGGTCCAACCCATACTGGTAAGGTCTCTGCCTTAAAGGGATTGAACACATACACACAAAAATAGTGATTAATTAAACTGCAAATATTGAACTATAAAAATTGAACTATAATAAAAAAGAGCAGTGGCCCCGTAGTGACGAATGTATGAATGTTTTTCTGTAGCTGGGTTGGCTGTTTTGTTCTAAATTGCTATTTTGTAGGACTACCTGTAATTCTAAGTATATTAAGGTAAATGCACAAGGTAGATTCTTGCTGATAGTGGCAAAGCTTGTATTCTGTTGTATCCCTGAAGTCATCTCAGAACTCAGAATATTGACTGAAAATAAGATTGAAAAGCCACTATTTTCCCCTCTATTTTTTTCAGTTTCTGGGAGCAATGTATTGACATTGATTTTTTTTTTTAGGACCTGAATTGGACCGTACCTACTTGAAATGCTGGATATGATGCTGGATATTACACACACAGCCAAAGAACACACCAGGTGATGATTATCTTCTCTTAGAAGACACTTTGGCCCTTGAATTGCATTCCTCTAGCAATCTAAGAGAGCCCAATAGGTCCAGAATGAAGACAACGCAGAAATGTCTGCTTGCTCAGGCTTTTGCCCAAGAGCTCCAGATTTGGAGCTTGAAAATACTCACGTGTAGGTCATTATAACGCAGAGGCCCTGCACACAGGTGCATGCACTCTGGCACTGCTTCACCTACTGTGAAGTGAGATTTCCAAAGGGTTTTAAAGATATTAGGTATCCAATGCCAGTTATAGAATAACTGGAGTTGGATGCCTGTTCGTCTAGAATTTGTTAAAAGAAGAAAAAAAAATGTATGTACACTATGAGACTTCAAAAGAAGAAAAATAATGTTTTGTTTCAACATAGAATGGTGTATGAATGATTATTTTTCTGCTGAGGTTTCCAAGATGCAGAGTTGCCAAAGCCAGAATGGTATACACGGGTGTCTGGATAATGGACTTTCTGTAAATCTGTGTAACATCCAAATTAGAAACATGAGCCTGAGAAAAATATGATCAATTCAGCACCATAAAAAAACCATAATTCTGCAACCTGCTGAAGACTAATCATTCTGAAAACTCTTCCAGCAACAACAAGAGAACAACTCTGGTAAATAAAACTGCTGAAATTTCCCTAGAGAATTTATGCTTGTACTGTAATAAATTATTAAAAGGAGATTTGTAAGCACTGAGCCTTCTGGTATCAGGGTTTGAATTACTCAAGTCTAGCTGCAGTTACATTTTCACTATTTTTTTTCTTATCCCATCATACTGCTAACCAGGACTTCTCTGAGTTGTAGTGGTCCCAGTGTAAGAATATGGGCACCCAAGATGTGCTGCATTTTGGTAATGAAGAGTTAGAACCTTGTCTATCCCTACCTTCATGCCACCCCCTGCAAAAAAAAAAGAAAAAAAATGTAGCAAAGTAGGAAAGTTTCCAAATCATGGCAAAGGAGGAACAGAAAAATAAAAGATCTGTTCAGAACTCAAAAGATAGTCTCAGTTATGCCAAATTTGGCCTAAGAAGGTGCTAAGGACATAAGAAGGTGCTATATGAAGATCAAAGATAGAGGTGAAGGGAAAGTAAATGAAATGGAGTAAGAACTAAATAAAAGACTATGAATTCCAGTACATCTGAATCTGTACATTTCCTGGTAGAGTTTTCCAATTGAATGCTTTCTATTTAAAAGAAATGCAAAGGAATAGACATTTAATTGTATATTTCCAAGTTCATTACAGATCAGGTAGCATGTGGTTCGAAAGTAGTAGGAGCCATAGCAGCTGGAGAATTTAAAAACAAAAGGTGGCAGGATATCTAGTGATATATCTCTATATATCTAGATATATACTAGATATATACTAGATATATCTAGTGGTGCTCACTGTATTCAGGGCTGCTGCTAATGCAGCACAGTCCCATGGACGCTGCTGGCCATACTTGAGTGATGAGATCATTTGCCCCCCGATATCTCCCTATTATGTTTGTGTTGGGAAAAGCAGACAACGCGGTGCTGGGGTGCTGGTTTTCCATGGGGACAGGATGCTGCAGCACAGGTTTTATGGCCGGGGGTGGCATCCAGCTTTTGCCAGACTTAATGGCAGATCTGTCTGCAGCCTCCAAGTGCCTGGGGCTTTGAGTCCAACCTGGAGGAGCTGTTCTTGTTCAAGAGCGGCTGGAGGGGTTATTGTAGCAGCTGTGGCCAACCGTGTCCATCATGGGAACAGCTTCTGCCGGTGTCCCGGCTGCTAGCCAGGGCAGGCAGGAGCCAGGTTCATAAAAACTGGCTTGGGTCAAACAACCTGTGCTTACATAAATTCGTATTTCTTGTTCATATTAAGTCTCGAGTTGGGCAGAAGGGATCAGGGATAGTATCATCCCTGGGGAATTTCAAGAGCATGTCAAATTTACAAACACACCACATGAAAATGGAAAACAACAGCTTTGTTGCAGAAAGAGGCATAATAAGAAAAAACCCTGCTCAGTTTGTTCACAGATAACCCTGGGATCCTAGAAATGGCAACTATGATATCTGTTGTTTGTCTAATCCTGTATTTTGACGCCGTGGTTGCTGACAGCATTAGTGCTGCAGTCGAGCCAGCAACCAAGAGAGCAGCACTTGATACTCGTGCGTGTCAAGTATTCAGTCTAGATACGAGCTGGGAGCAGAATCCGTGTTGGAAGGAGAGCGGGAGAGAAAGCCCATGCTTCACTTCTGGTTTAATACCAATTCCCAGCGGGGTGTCAGGCAGAGAGGCAGGATGGAGCACTAGAAGCAGTCCTGCCACCTGCCAAAACTCATAGTAAGGTTTTTACTACTGGAGTAGGAAAGGGATGAGCCATGAATTTGTCAATGAGTTGGAGCTCAAGAAAGGCAGCAAGAGGGACAAAGCAGGCATTTTAACAGAGCTGGCTTTAAACATCACACAACCTTTGGGAGAAGAGGTGTAAAAAGCCTGATAGATACGTAGAAGAAGAAAAAGTGTCTGACAGAGCGTTTAAGACCAAGTATCAGCTTTTTAATCTGATTTCCTTTAAGTAACATAGACCAC
>JAVCKT010017478.1:12482-35385 GCA_032273925.1 Rhynchotus rufescens
ACATATAATGTGTATATGAAGATATGTGTACAAACAAATGTATATAGGTATACACAGGTATCTATCTCTATACATACGTGTACCTACATAATTAGCTATATGTATATATATAGCTATACATATACATGTATATATATAAAAATATGAACAGACCCAGCCCCCTATACATGTGTCCACATATTGTTACAAATATCACAGAAGAGATGAGGTTGGAGGCCAACCCAATAGCTGTGTGTGTGTATATGTATAGAAATATACATAGAGAGGCGTATATATAAGAATATATGTATAGATTATATATAAAAATGAATGTTATGATATATATGTACATTGATATATACATCTCAATATACATATACACACGTGTGTGTGTGTATACTTATATATACATAAACACACACATATATGTGTGTATATATACACATATGTGTGTACCTTTGTATATAGCTCTCTATATATCTTAACACATGTATGCGTATACACACACACACACACACCCCCCGCCCTACAGGTACAACTGCCCCACACAGAAAGAGGGGCGTATAGGGAGCCGAACTCAAGTGCCTCTGTGCCAGTCCCGGCAGGGGGAAATAAAGGAGGAGACCTGGAGCCGCATGTGCAGTTCCACCGCCAGGAGGTCACTGCAGACACTGAAACCCGTAACACCCGGTCACGTTACCGCTGCCCAACCTCGTGCTTAGAAATAGTCTGGTGAGAAATGCGAAGTTGGGGGCAGACTCAGCTGCAGTTGCAGCGACCAGGAGCTGTTGGAGCTCACAATCCTGCGAGGAGGTTGTGGCCTCCCCTCTGGAGCTGTTCAAACCTGCCGGGATGTCGGCCTGTTCCAGGTGCCCTTGCTTGAGTGAGGTGGGAGCAGTTGGACTAGTTGATGTCCAGTGGTCCCTTCCAACCTCAACCATTCTGTGATTCAGTGATATGTATACATATATACACTTAGACACATACATGCATATGTGTATATACATATGTATATGTATGTACATGTTCCATGCCCGCCTTCCCACTTGTTCTCTTTTTGGACCTGGCAGTTGTTATCCCTCGTTCTGTTATAATGAAACAGGTTGGGAGCAGGGAGGGGTTAAAAAAAATTCAAAGAATTGTTCCTGCAGAATGTCCTTCGAGCCATAAACCCGACAAAGGCCTCTAGGCTTCAGTCAGATTCAAACTAAATCGTCACAACAACTGAGATTAGATTTGCCAAGTGTATTCTTGATGCTCTTGACATGAGCGCCACTCATTTCATGGACTATTTATAGCTGCAAAATACTCTACCATCTGACAAAATCTTAATTATAAACCTGATTGTTATAGCAATTAGTATATATTAGTTTAAAATCTCTGTGAGCGCTAACGGCAACAGCCATAAGGAGGTGCATAAGGCCTTATGCTATATAGTATCTTTATGACTTGGCCTCTTTTTAAGAGGCACCCTGATACTGTGGCAGACTTAGTTCCTGACAGGCAAAAATCATGATTTTTTTTTTTTTTTTTTAACAACTTCTCCATTTCACTTTCTCAGTGACCTCATGTCTCGGTTTTATGATGCAGCAGGCCCAAATTTGCAACGTTTCATTCTTCAGGTTTGCAACAGCAGCAACATGCTGCTATCTGTGCGAATAAAGCATTTGCTCCAAGAACACGCCTGTCGGTTAGATCCAGCCCTCCAGATGGGCTGTAAAACACTTTGAAACAACCCCACTCAAAGGATATTATACTCCTGAAGTCCAGCATTTGTTTTATTATAAACAGAGCTTTCTAAGCAAAGAAACATAGAAATTCTGCCTACTTCTGAAGCAAAGTGACATGTGGAGCCGCTCTAGGTCTCTGCTCAATTTACTGCTCCTCCTAAATATCAAAGGGACCCAAGGAGAAGTCATATCGCTTTGGGTCTTTTTACCTGAAAGCCGTTGTGGGTGACTCAAAGGCCCAAGTAACTTTAATTTATCATCTGATAGGTATTAGAGGGTCTCCTTCCCTGATTTAACTTTAGTTGTTTTTCTTATCTGTCGCCTACAAATTCAATGGCAGAATTGCAGCAAAACCTTTGGACACCTAGGAAATACTATGAATTTGCTGCCCTCCTGTCTTAGCATCAAGATAAACGTGTTTTTTTCCTAGTGAGGGCTCCAAACCAGAGGCAGTTGAGGGCACAGTTGGAAGGAGGAGGATGCAGAGCGCCAGGGTGGGGAAGTGCTGGAGATGGTCACTTTTGCAGGGGACAATGACTCCTGCCCAGGCTTAATGCTAACACCACTAACAGACACCCTACTGGTCCCACCTCAGACCATGCCTCGTTAACTAGACCTATTTATTAATTATACCCTTTAATTACCTAGTGGGCTTCCCCAAGGACAGAGCAAACCTAGTCACATGAGCACATACTCACTTACTATGTATTTTAATATCTTTATTCTTCCCAGTGTTTCAGCATTACCCAGGGGTCTGGGACCTCTGCCACAAGGCATGGAGAAGCTCAAGGTGAAGAATGTGTCCCCAAAGTTCTTCTCACACTGGGACAGCAGTGGAGCTGGTAGCTCTGTCATTCGCCTCCTCTCTTAGGGTTGGACTTTATCCCTGAAGTCAGTAATAAAAGTTCCCCGCAACAACTTACATTTGATCTGACCTCCAAAATGTGCCATATATATCAAAGACCGTTGCCTTGTAGGAGGGAAGAGAAGTGCTGAATAGAAATATTTACTATTTACAGTCACCATTTTATTCCCTTTATTACCTAAGGCACTGGAATTGTCCCTATAAAAAACAATTACTGTCCGCATTATGATTCGTTGAACACCACCCATAAGAGAATAGCTAAGAGGATTTTTAATCTGAATTTGCACAGGCTTTTCTTTCATTCTTTAAGCAGCTTCATTATTATTTTTCCCATAATTTGTATAAAGTACTTAACATTCAAAACAGATCCTTTTTAACCTTTTGCCCAACTTAGCTTTTTTGTACTTAAAAAAAAAAAAGTGTAGTGGGGGAGATGGAAAGGGAAAGAAACCCTTTAAGTACCCTAGGCCTGGGTTCCTTCAGTGTGCAGGCTGTAAATGTTTTACTTTGATTTGAGATACATGACAATAAATTAGGGGACATTTATCAAAGCTGCTTTGTTGCATTGCTGACAAAAGCTGCTTTTTGCATAAATTACTGCATTATACAAATACACTTAGCAGGATCCTGGTTCTTTGATGTTAGTGCAGGAGATTTATGTCCAATGGAGTTTTTATTTATCTGCCCTGTTCACCTCAACAAGGGCAGGACATATTCCTCAATTAGTTCCATACCCCTAGAAATGACATATATATCTCACAACTAGGAACAGAGAAATTTAAACAAAACAAACAAAAAAAAAAAGCAAGTGCACTTTTGTGGCAAGTCTAAACTACTGTACAGTGCAAAAAAAGTAAATATTAGGCTGGAGCCTAATATCTTTGAAATCTTTATTCTGAGAATACTTTGAAAACTACTTAAGTAAGCTAATTTGGACAAAACAATATTCTCTTTGCAGAAAAGCTTTTCTAGACTTCATCACAAGACTAAGCAAATACATGGCCATTTCAACAAATGCTTGGTAGCTGCATAAGTAGGCTGGAAGAACAGATTCCCTGTGCACCAATCCTCTCTGGAACTGTATTTATGCTAAAATCTCTTTCAATGAATAGCTAATAAACTAATGAAGGCCATCTTGGGCTAAATGGTGAATTAAGATGGTTAAATAGGAACTTGTCAAATGAATAAATTGGCTAAACAGTCACATTTCTTGAATTAATACAGAATCTCTCGAAATTTCCAGGCGCTTTCTTTCACTCCCCATCTCCATCCCTCAACTTGCACGTAATTTATTCTGCTTCTAGGTCACCAGTTCAAACCCAGCTCTTCGCAGCAGTGCTCCACAACGGCGTGTCAGTCTTCTGTGTGTGTTTTTATTCAGCTCCAACATATCACCGAGCAAGAGGAGATGGTCTGTATTGGAAGTCACCAATCTTGAACCAGCAGCCTTTGCTTTCACCTCCATGAGACCTGCTAGGGACAATCTTTAGCTTGTGCAAAGGACTATAGACCCGTGCAGGTCTCCAAGGGCCAGCCCCTGCCCACCCAACAGCCAGAGCTGCCCCTGTCCAGAAAACCTCCTCCTGCCATCCGTGCTACTTAGAAAATTTCACTTGAAAACTGGTGCTTTGTCCTTACATGTTGATAATTAAAAAGCAATCAGATAACTTATTTTGCAAAAATTCTGGAAAGAGCTCGCTCTCCTTTTCCCACCATTCAACCCTGAGGAAAAAAAAAAAAGAAAAAAGAAAAAAGAGAGACTTTGAACATTTAATGAAGATAGGAAAACAATAAAATTATACAAAAATAGATTTTCATTATTCAGGCTGCTCTAGGGAACAGATTCCACACAATGCATTTCAATGATCCCAGACAATGGATTACTATCATAATTTGTTCTTAAAGTCTGTTTAATTGGCTTACTTAGCCACCTGTTCAGAAGAGTTGCCATGAAAACAGTGGTTTTGTTGAACTTTGGAGTGCCAACCTTTCATCCTTCATTCTGCCAGCCTCTTCTGACTGCTATAATATATCAAACAGCGCTTAGCAGAGATTTAAAAATCATCTTGCAGCCATTCAAAATATATTGTAACTAATCAGGAAAGAATTGCAAAGTTAAAACAATAACATGCTAATCAGGGCATTTACTCACTGTCAGGTCTATCTGGTCCTGGGTGAATAGCAATTTATTGCATCCCACTGCATGTATAATAATGGCATAAAAATGTAAAGAGTGATTCGTATGTAATAATATAATGTAATGATGTAATGATGTAATAATATAATGTAATAATATCTGTAGGTGAATAGCTAGATACCACCCTCCTCCTCTAGCTGCATTATACCCATCAATTGCACATTGAGAAGTTGTGGCCCAAAAAAAAAGAAAAAACCTTGCAACTAAAGCCTTTGAAAATATCCATTGCTTTAGAAAAAAAAGAAAGGAAAAAGAAGAAATGGAGTTAGGACAGGACAGCAGGTCCTGGGAAATATATGGGCTCGGGAGCCGGGCGCAATTAGCACTCCGTAAACGCGGGGCCGCAGTGCGGCGCGCGCCCGGCTCCGGAGCCGCCGCGGGAGCCGCGGGCGCGGGCGTCCCGCTCGCCGCTCTCTGCCGCTTAATCGAAACAGGCAGCGGCAAGTCAAAATGTAAATATTTGCTATTTGTTAATACAGCCCTGAATTACTGCTCGAGCCGCTTGCTTCGGGTTCTGGGTACAGGGATCCCTGTGTCCCCGCCGCTCTCCATAGATTTCAGCAGCGCAATGTTTTTAAGGAGCCATTATCTAAACTGCTGATGTAATAAGGCGCTGGTCTACGAAATACACTTAATAACTCAACTTTAGTTATTTATTGTGAACGAGGGTGCATTCTCCTTGATTCCATTTCCCAGCGAAATATAAGTGGAGCTTTCATCATGAGTGCCTGAATTTATGGCAAGCAGACCGAGTGACATTAAGCAAGCCACACAATCCCTTCATTCAGGCTTTAATAAGGAAGCCAAGGAAAAATTATCCAAGCCGGTTTGCGGGTGACAGCACAAGAACTTTTTGGAGTCAGAAAGTTAGCACGGAGGCTCCCTGTCAGCCCATTAAAAAGTAAGGTTGGCATTCCCACATATTAGAACCATGTGTGCGGAGGAATTTTTCTTCTGGTAAGACATTCCAAATATTGTCCCAGAGCCAAACACTTCGGTGTTAGACTAATTTAAGCAGTATGTTGGAATCAGCTCTCAGGACTTTGATCATATGGAGATCGTTTGTTACAAATTGAACTAACCCAGTCTCTATTTCTGGTGGATCAGAACTATGGATTTGTTGAATTAAATGCCTCATTTAATGCAGTTTGCACATGAAAAGAAAGCTGCACTCAGGAATCTGATAGTGAATTTTTCACCTAACCAACAGGTCTACTTTTTTATTACTTTTAAACCTAATCCATACTCAGTCCACACTGTTCTTAATAAGCCTGAGGCTGTTTGGAGTGAAGGTTTAAATCAGCTCGTACGTTACGGGGGGAAAAAGCATCACTGAATTATCAAACCGTGTAATAAGGAACACATTTGAATCCAATTCAAGAAATAATTTTATGAAGAAAAATAAATTAGTCCTTGGTTGTTATTTACCATCCAAATAGCATGGTGTTCTTTCATGACAACAGCAGAGGGAAAGCTGAAAAATGATTTTGCAGACACACGATTTTTTTCCTGCCTCTCAATGCTGTCCCCTTTTCTGCAGCTGAACTATTGTGAGGGTTAAAAGTGCACAAAATAAAGCATTTCCACATATGGCTGCACTTTCTTTTCATTTCTTGAAGTTATAATGTCTTTAACTGTTGATAATGATATTATAAACTGTCATTTAGTGCATTTTGAGTATATTAAATACATGAAACAAAGATGTGTAGTTCCAGCTGGACCCTGATCAGAAACACTGGGATCTGATTCTCTAAAACAGCTCTGAAGTTGTGTGTTTGCAGCGAACATGGTGTAACAGGTAGTAGGTGCAACAGGGAGAGAACAGAACAGAACAGAACAGAACAGAAGAGAAGAGAAGAGAAGAGAAGAGAAGAGAAGAGAAGAGAAGAGAAGAGAAGAGAAGAGAGGAAATGGAAAGAAGATCCTTTTGTCAATTATTACTTAAGGAGCGGGAAGAAATGGAAAAATAGATATCCAAATGATGCAGAAATTCATAGAAGAGCTGCACATATAGTCACTGGCAAGATGCTACACACTGAACTGATACAGGACTCAAGCATATCATAATTCTCTGCCCTGCAGAACTCGGGACTTACACCATTTTTAACACATTTTCATCCTGAATCTTATTCATACGATATAAAAAAATATAAAATCTCTGTCTATATGTAAACCCAGCAGCTTCCGAATAATGAAGACCTTTGTTGGGTCTCCAGGACAGGGCAGGGAAGTAGTGACATGTCAGTGCTGATCCAGGCCTCTGCCCATGCCCTGGTATTACGGTAACAAATGATAAGACCAAGTAGAGATATGTTTGGATGGAGGCTCTGCCAATCCAGAGGTTGACCGAGTAGGGAGGCAGCGAGCCCCAAATCCCAGCCCTGGGTGAAGCTTGAAGGGTCTCACAAAGCCTGTTCTGCTGTCTCTTCTTGCATGCAGGGAGCAGAGTTCATCCTTCATAAAGAAACTCGTCCTTTAAAAAGCAGTTATAAAGCAGATACTGATTTATATACACACACATATATCTATATATATATATTTTATTGGCAAATAAAGAAAGATCAGATCTTTAATGAAATCAGGATGGGTTTGCGAGGTGAACTCGAGCTGAACTCCCCAGATTTTCATGGAACTTCAATTAAAACAGTTTCAGAGGAGTTGCTGAAAGCCAAGCACTTGCCATTGAAAGTTTAATTTAATATGAGCAGCATTTTTACACCACATTTCCCAGTGAAATTCCAGCCCTGATCCCAATTATATATTTTTTTCTTGATTGATAAGTTTTCTTCTTTCTCAGATAAGTGAAGCAGCAATGCATGCAAGTTTATCTTAACCTAGGTGTTATGACCAGTGCACTCACAGTGGCTCCAGCCCATCATCATTCTGCAGAAAATGCATTTATCCTCTCCTGTGTAAAATCAGTGATGAAATTTCAGTCAACTCTTGCTATCATGTGCAATATATAAGTCAGACAAATGCTATCACTAGCAAAAAAAAAAAAAAAAGTAAGTCCTTTTAGGGCGAGGAGCTAAATCTGGGTTGAGAAAACAAAACAAAATAAGATGCAAATAAAAGAAGATGGTGGTTTAATTTCTGCTCATACTCAGGCCATTCTCATACACTCCTACAAATAAGCTCAAGGTTAATACAAAGCTTCTCTGTAGGGTCCCTTTGAATATCAATGGCAGTCATGCAACTAAATCCTTGAGCATTGCTTTGAAAATGTATCCCCTGCTTTATCAGATGCTCTAGGATTCAATCTGAGAATCAATTTCTGGGTGTGGAAAGGGGACACTAATAATGTTTGAACACTGACAGAAACTGGACAGTGGATCCTAGAGTATCGATGACCTGAAAGCATTAAGTGAAATGATCTTGCTTTAGCCTGGCTCTGAGAAATGAGTTATATGGGACACCATTTAAATAAATAATACTTCACAGCATACTAAGGCATAATAAGATAGAAATTATTTTGAAAATGCTTTCAATAATGACAGGGGAGGGATGCCTAAAAAGCCAAAATATATCTTTGCATCCAGAGCACAGTTAACAAGAAAAACCTTATGTGCTCTCGAGCTGAACCTTTCCCCTCCTCACAGTTATCTGCAATGCAAATGAATAATAACATATCCCAAGCTGTACCTGAGATGGTGGTGTTGGTATGTAAGGGGCAGGCACTGCAGCTTCAATGTCTAACATGCAAAAGTGAGCAATTCATAGAGTTAAAGCCTGTACTACAGGATTAATTTACTGTATTTCCCTCTTAATTTTATTCTGATCTTTTCATCTTTCTGAGAAAAAAACAAAAAACAAACAGAAAAGGTGCTCTTGGTAGTGCAGGAAAGGTTTGCTGCCTGGAGGAACCCAAGTTCAGATTCCCCAGCACGTATGTGAAGGAGGTTGGTGTGCTGGAGTGCCAGCCAGGGGACAAGCTGAAATACGGGGTTAAAATTGGTTGAATATTCAGACAACTCTGGTTCCTCATTGCCCGTTCCCAGAAGCCCATCCCGATCTCTTTCACGGGGCCGGATCCTGCTCGGTGCAGTGCAAGGGCACTGGGTGCTGGCCCAGCATCGTATTACTCAGTTAGTGATTAATGAGATGCTGGTATCAGATCTTAGTCCTGAAAGGGGTTCTGTTAATGAAATGGGGGTCATTAATACCAACCTGTGCATCCCCAGGTGATCCAGCAGCACAAATCTGGGGAGGATCTGTCATGGGAATGTGCCAGTGGTCTTGCCGGTGGGACCGGGACATGTGGCACAGTGCTTGGGACCCTGATATCAGTGGAGCATGGAGAGACCATCACTGAGCTGGCCTTAGAACTGTCTAGCAACAGCTTTTAGACCTGCAAAACCAAACTGCATCTTTGTGCAGTGCAGCCAAGAGATGTTGACTTGGCGCCAGAGGCCCTAGCACTGGGATTGATGCATCGCTGAACCATGCATGGAGACAAATCTTAACTGTAAAAACAGGTAACCTAATAGTGATGGAGGAAACAGCTCGTGAGCTAATGCCTCTCCTTTAGTTTGCTGCTGCTCAGCTTAGCTAAACCTGGCTCAACCGGCGCACTCCAAAGATGTCCAGGATCTCAGAGATAAAAAGAGACTCCCAGTAGATGTTTTCAGCCTGCTGTAATACAGCAAGGTAAATATCAAAGCCGATTTTTGTGCTCACATGTTCCCTTCTCCCCAATTCCTACTTTACAAGGACTCCAGTGCTATTTAAAACGCCAGATCCATTAAATCTTTTGTTTTCTCTAAACAAGAAAGCAAGAAAATGGTTGCTCGCAGTTTTATGGGAAGCCATCAATCTTTCCCAAAGCGACTTACTGTACTGAAGAAAATAAATATTACTGTGTATGTAAAGCAGAGCAGAAAGGCAGCAGGCAGGGGGGAAACGCCGCTTTCTTTCACAGCAGCAACATATTAAAGACAAATGCACTCCACTAAAATTGACATAAATAAGTGGATTTCCCATCTGAAACATTGTTTTTAGCAAGAGAAGCTTTTAATCCCCTTAAGTTCATTTCTAATCTGTCTTGGAAGTGCTTGTCTAAAGAATATTACATTGATATAAAGGATTTAATTTATTAAAACTAAACAGCAGTCAGCACACTACTAAAGAATGTCTTGTACGCAGTACTCTCCCAAATGAATAAAGCTGCTACAGGTAGGAAGAAAAAAAAAATTGCACAAACACTTGGCACAGCGTTCATTAAAAATTCACACATTATGTTCCCGTGCTTTCCTGCTCGGTGAGCTTTCCCCAATAAAGCAAACACTTTAGAATTCATAATACCCCTTTATCCCATGTGCACAAGTGACCTCCTCTCCTTTATGCACCTAGCAAATGAATGAGCACAAAAGGGAATAGAGTAAGCAGAAAACTAAACATGCCCTCTCCTACCCAGGAGCAGCAAAGGAGGGCAGGCAGAGGGGCTCCCAAAGCTTTAGTGCAGCCTCTGCACCAAGGTGCCAGCGCTCTTGCTGCCCATCAGCTTTGGCTAGCGTGCACTGTTGAGACAGCATCAATTATACAGTTCATCAGTCAATTAATTTTAAGGGATCTTTCCGAAAATAGCAGTTGAAGGAAACAAAAGCCGCCTTCAAACTGCATTATAATCACGCGCTAGCCACAAGTTTGGCAGAGATGTGAACAAGCAGCAAGAAACCAGCCACCAAATGACAAAACGGACTTCTTGTCTTTTCCTAGGGAAAGAAAATTCCTTCATGCTTCTAGCAACCCACCTCGAGACATCTTCCTGCTTTCACAGTAGGTATGCAAGGTCCATGAGAACAACCTACCTGTCCAAAAATGTACTGTTATGTATAAGGCCTCTTTCCTGAACTGTGAAGCTCAATACGGTATAGATTTTCAAGGTCTTTTTTTTTTTTTCCTTTGTCTTGCCAAAAGAGATGTTATTTATGGAGAAAATTCTACTGCGCTTTGGTACGGCGAACGCGTTGTGACTCATCTTATGTTACACGCATTGATTTTTTCTGAAGTCACAACGGAGGCACACTGTTGTAAATGAGATCAGGATTTGGTCATATATTGTTATCCTATTGGGTTTTAAATGCAATTATATATTACATAGTTTCCGTTCACTTTAATAATGGCCAGCAGCCATACCACCTCAATTCTGAGCCCCACATGCCTCAAGTCAAACAGGGTCAACATCGGTCAGCGCTGGAAGGTCTCCAAAGAAAACCATGAGGCGAGCGGTGGTATTATTCAGGGATTAAGAGGCTAAACCTGCAGAGGAAAATGTTCATGAAGAACCAGAGCATTCGTGGAGGTTTCTCGTGCAGGAGGCTCATACCAGTAACACCATCTAACCAGTCCAACACAAACAGAGCGGGCACATGATGCCTCTGTGCAGATGTTGCCACTGTTTTGACCCTGCTACACGGTACCAAAGTAAAGCTGTTCCTAGTGCTGCTCTTATACACATAAAATAGCTGCAGTTTCAGTTCTATCAGCTCACAGTTACCAGAGGGATCTTTGCATAGGAAGGGGACTGGTTTTCCTGAGCTCTTGTGGAAGAACAAGTGTCCACAAAACATGCTCTTCTTTCAGAGAGACATTTTTGAAACAACCCGTGGTGCACAAGGCTGCCCTGCTTCCCTCGTGTTCTTTGTGTCCTAAAGAACTTCTGCCCACCGAAAATCCCTTCTGCTCCTGTCAAACTCTTCTGCATAAGTCTGTGTTGGATTTTACAGGAAACATTTGTGAAAATCTGGTGTTACACAGATGCACAGTTTAACCAAAAAATGAAGGGCTCCTTCTAGCAAAAAATAACACACACACACACACACACATATATATAGCACATAAATATATATATAAGGACAGAAAGTAAGGGTTTCTATCTAATAGAAAATCCCTTTTCTTCCCTGCACGATTTTAGATGGTGCTGCAGCACAGTCAAGTGGTACCTACTGACATTTTTATTTTGGGTAGAAGCCCATCAAAATATTAAAGCATGAACAAGTCATCAAGTCAGTTTATGAATCAATATACAGATTTACTCCATGCCCATAACTGATTTCCATAACCATAAGCATGCTGAAATCCTGTCTAGATGCCAAATCAATTTTTCTAATATATGAACATCACAGATTCTTGAGAAAGGGAATCAGTGCCAAAAACCTCACACTCTTAACTAATTATTTCTGCGACTGTGTTCTTGCAAAGCCCAATGACTGTCACATAAACACACGCGACAATTATTAGAAGCAGGCACACTTCCCACAGGCTCAGACTGGGAGGGCAGCATCCAGACTCTGACAAGCTCAGCTTCCCAAATGGGGCAACCAGCCTTTATCACAAAAACAAATAGTCCTGCTTAGCCCAGGACGGATTTGGAAATTTGCAACTCTCCATCCTCCAGAAAGATGTATAGAAAAGAAAAAAAAAAGTCTCCCTTGTGTTCCACATTAATATATATTTTTGTTAAATGTGCTGCCAGTCTCTGCAGCCCCGTGGCCCACAGGCTGATCTCTTGGCTGTCCTTTCTCATGTACTTCACTTTTGAAAGAATAAACGTTCATCAGTTCAAGCACCAGCAGTAACAAGAAGAGGAAATGTCCCACTCAGATGTCTCAGAAATTACCACATACATAAGTTACGAATTAAATATATTATGCACAAATCTGCATCACTTGTGCAGTGTAACGGGAGCGAGAGAAGCCCAGGCTGCTTGGCCGCATGCAGAGGTTCTGCAGAGGCCTTGAAGGGAAACTGCTTCTTTCCTTGGTGAGCTTTGGGACAGCATCAACAGCTCCCAATGCTCTGCCCAAGGGGATATTGCCCAAGGGGAGCATAAGGGTCTTGGGGTGCTGGAGACTCACATCCACCTTCCCAACAGCTGAAACTGTGGCTCCCATCCTGGAGGCAGGTTGAGCCACAGACATCACTGCAAGGGGCTCCGTGTCCAAGCACTGCTTCTGCAGAGCCTCCTGGTTCTCCAGGAGCTCAGCATGAGCTCCCGTAATGAACACCAGCACCTTCAGCCCTAATCATGGCTTTAAGGACTGGCAGGCCCCTTGCTGGAACACATTTCAACAGTTTCTCTCAACTTATAATGAAGTTTCCCTTCACTTATGGCAAAGTTTCCCTCCACTGTAACTCGGTCCCACTGTGCTAATCCCACTGGAATGTGGCAAGTATCACTTGACAGATAGGTGTTAAATACTGACTCGAAGAGGATTATCGCGTTCCCTTCCTGCCCGCTCCAGCTGAGCGGAGCGGGAGGAAATGCCGCAGCCACCGCGCGCTGCAAGGCAGCGCTGCCTGCAGATTCCCATCGGGAGAGAGAGCAGGAAAAAACGGCCTTTTGGCCAGGGCTTTCTGGTGGGAATGGCGCTGAGCGCTTTCCGAGGTGCCTTCAGAAACCGTGAGCGCTGCTTGCAAGGTCTACACAAAGTCCAGGGGGATGAAAGGAAGCCAAGTGCTTGCTGAAAAGCCCCACGAGCACTGCAGAACCCCTAGCACTTGAGATCTGTGGTGTTGTAGCCTCTGGCAGCCCAGCCAGGACCTTTTTGCACCCTTTGGTTCACAACCAGATCCAAACTCTGCCATGGAACCTCACCCTATGGCACCGATTAACAGAGGCCGAATCCAATGGCTGTTTCCAACACACCAGCAGTGCCATTTGTGCAATATCATCTTTTGTATTCTGTTAATACAGAATATAAAAACTCAATTAGAAAAGAAAGCTACAGACCAGATAAGGAGTTCCTATGGAATTAACCCACAGCTTCTCTTTTTCTGTCCCAGCTGCACACAGCATGCTGCTCACCTGTGCAACTAGAAATGTGGATGACTCGTTTCTGTTAATAATATTACATTGCAATGATTAATTCTTGTTCTAATGGTTAATACTAAGGGTATCAACAAAAATCTCTTCATGGTTGAAAAGTTGCAGAGAGTGTTTCACTTATCCATCCTCTGTGCTTGTTTCTGGATGTTTGGTTTTGCCTTAAGCGTTGCAAAATTGAAAAGCTTATTTTGGCTCAGGACCTACTATATTTTACCTCTGTCCTCCAGTTTACATAAAGAGATCATAACCTCCCATGACATCGTAAATAACCTTGTCTCTCCAGCAGCAGAGTGAGGCACGATGAACAAAAATCATCAAAATTGCTAACCAAACAAGCAGAAGGAGTAAAGGGGTTATTAAAGAGTGCTTAAGCGCCCATGTGTTTATTTTCCATGATTTCCACTGCGAGTGCTGCTTTTGCTCTCCCAAAGAGCCAGGACATTGCTTGTATCAAGCCATACACCATCACTGAGCTGAGATTCTGAACAAAATGTATGATTTTGAATCCCATCAATGCAATTACAGCTCACAAAGGGAAGGAGGGAAACCAGTGGAATCACTTCACATACAGTCACATACAGGAGAAAGAACAACTCTATATGATAGTTGAATTAGAAGTATTTATGACTTTAGATGAGCTGTAATTTTTTATTTCTTGCTCAGCAGCATCTATTGGGTTTCATCAGCAACTGAGTCTATAAATACACTATTTGGTCAATAAGGTTGGATTTCTCATAAATATAGATGATGGCAGAGTTGGTTTTTTTTTTTTTTTTTTTTTTATTAAAGTGAATGAATCTTTACTTCATTAGCAAAACTAGACTTTACTTCAAAAAAGCACAAATCTTCAGTCAGAGCTTGGCTGATAAAGTGATGATCATACGCCTCCGATCTCATTTTCTTAAACCACAGTTATGTGTGTCTCAATTGAGAAGAAATGGGAGAGGCCTTATAAAAAACAATTTTCTCCAACATTTTCACTGTGGTTTTCAGTAAAGTAATTTCTCATAGAAGAGATATCCATCTGTTCATCCATTTATCCATCCAAAATGGTGAAGAAACTTTGGATCTGTGGGGGTTAGGATGCAGCGGATGAGCACTTGGCATTGCAGGGCTATGGCCTTTCCCATTTGGTAGCAGGAATCTCCAAACCAGAACCGTGTCACCAGGCAAAGGGGAGCACAGAGCACAGTCCTGCAAGGAAGCGCCTCTCTGGCATCCCGTCATATAGAAAAAAAAGGGGTATAAAATCATGCAATAGCGCTAGCTTCATTTTTCCAATTCTGATTTGCAGAACTCAAAGAAAAAAAAGCCTGAAAAAACAAAAAGAACTAACCCCAGACAGCAAACCCAAACCTTCTACTTCATTCAAGGCTATTTTTCATGTCTACTTATCACTGCCACCAACATTTTGCTTAGTCTTGAAGAAAACGTTGTCATTCCAGAGTCAGATGTTTTTACATCTCCATCCATCATCGCCTGATATATCCTGACCTTAGTTAAAACTTATGTTTTCTAAATTGTACTTTTATGTTGAGCAAGCCCTCAGGCTATGCTGTTAAAAGTTTACATTGAAAAATCATTTATAATTGGTTTGTTTGAGTTATGCCTTTTGCAAAGCCATCAGAAAGGGCAATATTAATTAGCAATGGCTTACATAAAGTCTAGACAATAAAAAAGTAAATCATTTTACCTTTTTTAAAAGCTTTTAGTATTTTACCAGTTATAACAAATGACACTGATATAAATTACAGTTTAAGGGAAAAAAATCATAGTATGATTTACAACAAAGTTGCCCATTTGAATAATTTATTTTTCCTTGAAATATTTTCATGATATACACACACTGCTCAAATAAAAATATGGTTATTATGAAACTGGAAGCCAGCAAAATATTTAATTAATTCCATTTGCTGTGCAGGAACTCGGTTAGAAGATTAAACAATAAATTTCAGTTTATTGCATAATGTCCTAAACTTCACTGATTTTTTTTCATTTCAGGTATGTAACGATGACAATTACACAGACCATTTAAATACTGTGGACAACAGAAATCTTACCCGGATTATATATAAAGCAAGATAAGATCTCGCAAACTGTTAATCATGCGTATTGTTTTGGCAAAATTAAAGAGATTGTTCATCTCAATTAGACACTGAGGAGGATGACTGAAGGACTGAGCCTTCATTTTCAAACGCCCTCTGTAAGTGCTTGACATAACTGTGCAGTCTAATAAAACACTTATTAATGAAGGACTGGAGTTTATTTAATACCATTACGCTGTGAAGAAGCAGAGGAGTTTTGGATCGCCACACCATGCAACAGACTGTGTTATTTCAGTTCATAATTGGTGGTGACAAAGCCACAAAACAGTTATAGCAGCTCAGTAATGCCAAGAAAAATATAATAGCCGTCAAGAAAAACAGAGTGTTTATCTTATATCCACCTCCATGTGGAAACAGACTGCTTTGCCATCTTTGAGGAGCCTGACAATAGATCCCCGTTTCAGTATCAGTTTGGATCATAACTTTCTTTTCTGACTAGGACCACATATGTTGCGGTTTATCCTATGTCACCTGACACCGGTGGGGTCAGCGTGGCAGGGGGCACGGGGAAGAACTGGAGGTGCAAAAATGACTGCGAGCAGCACACGGTCTTCGGGGCTGAGTCTGATCTCAGGGCAACCAAAGATCAGCATGTATTTAAACAGATAGGGTTACTTTAAGTAAATGTACAGTAGCAGAAATTCCAGGAAACCCTAAGGCAAACTGGAAAAAATAATCTGCTCAGTTTCCTTGTAGTTCTTTCCTATTTTGTACTGGAAAGAAAGGAGTATTTTTCCCCTACATACAGAACAGCTCAAGCGAGGGAAGCGGGGAGGACCAACACACTTCCACCCCAGGGCTCCAGCCAGCCCAAAGCCAACCACCAACTCCAGAGAAATTTCTTCTTTCTTTTCTCCTGCTTTTTACTGAGAAAAGCCATTATCTGCAAGGAAATGTGGACCAGAAAGCTAAAGTCCTGTCCCTGAACCAGTTCCTGATCCCTTTCTGACCCTTACCTTCCATCTTCTGCTCCCCGTCTACCAGACGGACTCTACCCCAGCAGCTCCAGACATACATTTTTAAAGTGAGCCGAGCTGATTGAGATCTTCCCAGCCCAGTTAAACACAGATTCATGTCACGGGAGCCAGAGGAACTGTATCAGTATCAACCTGGCACGAGAGAAAGGAGAATCAGACCCAGTGGCACGGAGGTATGGAAATATGTATGTCCCCATTTCCTTTTATTCTTGCAGAGTCCTCCTCACTGGCTCAGAAGGCATCTCCCAGGCTTGGTGGAGGCCAAGCAGCATCTCCTGGTGTTGCAGCACCTGGGACTCCTGCCCTCGCTCTGCTCTAGCATCAAAGGGCTGGATGTGCTCCAACGTGAGCCTACTGTGGAGGAGGAAAGAAGGGAGACGTGCACACACACCCCGTGGTCTACAGCACACACCTGCACCAGCTGGGGAACTTCTCCCAGTTAAAACGCTATTATTCTACGTCTCTCGCCCATGCCAAGGGACTCAAATGCATAAATCCAAGCGAATGCCCCTTTGCCTCCATGATTCAGCTTTGTGTCATTTCAAGTTTTAACAGCAAGTTCTAAGAAGGTCATTTCTACCATGGCCCTATTAGACAAACACTCACAAAACAAATTCCAGCGTAGCACAAAAAACAGAATTACTTTAGATATTCACAGGTGTGGTTCTTTGCTGCCGTACACTTATAGCTACTTAAGGCATTTAAACACTTCAAGGATCCTTCTAACACTACCATAGTCACACATTTACCTGGTCAGAGAAAAGAGCTTTTGTCCTTTCTCCTTTAAAAAATCATGTAAAATATGGTTTACAAGACTTCACAGCCTTTGGCCAAGATCCAGAATTCAGTATGCACCTTTGTATTTAATCAGAAACCAGAAGTTTAAAAAGAATCCAGAAAGAGTCATGTCATGCTGAAAAGCTGGCTACCATCTCGCAGGACCTGACAGGTACCACATCAGCCTTCAGCTGTCAACCTGTCTCCCATTCCTTTCCATAACATTTCCAATCAAGGTCTTTGCTGATATAAACATAAACATTTTTTGTTTTGAAAACTCACAAAGGTTTTAAATTCCTGTTCTGTTTTCAGTAGGAGGGATCCTACATATGGCGCTAGGTGAAAATGAACAAAATACGTGCAAAGTAAACACAAAATGTCATGCAGATGCAAAATTACCTTCCGATACTTGACCTGCTACTATCCAAAGATCCCTCTGGTCTTACTGGACAGTCTCCAATACAATGTGCTTTTTAATTTGTACATCATTACCTGGTGTTTTGTAGGACTCATCACCAGTAATTATACTCAGCAGCAAGTGTTTGTGCTTCAGAAGAATAGCCATGTTAGTGTCCTAAAGGATAGAAAGGCTGAAGCTAAAGTAGAGGGAAAGGAAAACAAGAACTGAAAAACAAATCCTCTCGCCTTGCCCAGGCTATAGCTAAATATACAGAGACGGAAGCAAGTCTCACAGGAATATGTCAAACCAAGCAGCGTAAATGCAGTCTGAATGCACAAAGAACCTGCTGCAGTGCTGCTAAGCTCAAATATTCACGAGTCAGAAATGATGCCCTAGAAAACAAGAAGTTAAAGCTCAATAAATGCTGAGGTTCATTTTATTTGTCTGTGAAGTTTGCATTGGAAATTTATATTTATGAGCTTGTTCTCATCAGTGTGATGTCTAAAAACTTTTCAGATAATATCTAAGCTGCTCACACGATTCCAGAAGCTGGGGAGTTTACTCAAGTTATCACCCATGGAAAGCTCGAATTGGGAAGCGGGACAATTCTAGGAGGTAAATGGGGACGTGACAGTGAAAGCTATTTCACCATGGCTGGACAGACAGACAGACAGACCTGGAGACAGTGTGAGGCCCGTTGAGGACTGACACCAACGGCATCAAGCTCTAGCCTTGAACCAGCACAGAAAATCATGCAATCAACCCCAGGCACGGAGCAGCTGAAGCTCTTCAGTCCTGGCCTCTGGGTAACGCTTCTTCTGGTTCAGAAAATCTGGATATGTTTCTTTTGAGGAACATAGGCCAGGCAAGCAAAGGCACTGCTTAGGAGGAAAGCACTTTAAAATAAACATACCCACATATAACTTTACCCAAGGTGAATTGTGTGCTTGGTTTCCTTACTAACAAAAGCAGTGCTACAAAGATATATAAAAAAAAATTTAGCTTGTGCAATAACAGCTACAGAGCAACCAGACCTTTAGGACCTTCTGTTTTTCTGCCTTCCACCTAAGGAAAGCAGTGTTGTTTTCATGTGCATCACTATATAATTTCCTTCAAACAAGTTTCAGGAACCAGCACTTTTCGTTGCTCTTCCTTTCCTAGGAAGGACCAGCAAGCAAAAGAGTCCTGCTTCAGAAAGCAAGATGTTCTCCATGCCAGCCGCCAGGCTGTACAGAGGTCTGTCCAAACTGGAAAAAACTTTCTTCTATGCTGGTGTAGCACCACTCATTTCACAGGGATAATAGTGTTGCAGAGAGGAAGATGTTCATCCGAGCTACAAAACACAGCAGCTATTATTAGCCTGTAGTAGTTTACTCAAATGTCTTAAACCAGAAGATGTGTTTTTCACTTGGAAAGGAAGTGTTGGTCAGGACACTGTTCTCATGGAGCTGGGGACGGATGTGGAAGAGAGAACACCCACAAAACAGAGCACAAGACATGAAGAGGGGAAGGAAAGGTAACTTGTACTAGTGCTAGTTCAAAACTGCGCCTTATAATGTCTGTGGACCATCCTAAAATAAATTGTATTTGGGTGTTCTAATCCATTTGGTAAATATTTACATTAAAAAAAAAAAAAGAAAAAAAAGAAAAGGAAAGGTGTGTGTTTTTGGTGAGAATTACTACATTCACAACATTTGCCTTGTGGAAGCATGTATCTTAGATAAAGTGTTGTCACTAACAAATGCGAATGGGCAAAAGGATCCAAGAGAGTAAGACTTGGTAACCAACAGCATAGCCTGCACTCTGGGTCCTGACTTGGTTCTTGTTCCTACTTTTATCACTAGGAAAAACTTTCCCTACTAAGGACAGACCATCAGTGGCACAGGTTGCCCAGTGCAGTTGTGCAGTTTCCATCCTTACATATTTTCATTACCAACTGAATATAATCCTGAGTAACCTGATCTAATCTCCTAAATGACTCTCATTTGATAAAACTATCGGTATCTTGAGGTCTCTTCCAACTTGAATGAGTCTATGAGCCTACATTATAACAGTAATTATCATAACTGAGAACAAGCAATCATTGTCTACCATGTCTACCTTATACTATAAAACATAAATAAGCAAACACAAACACTAGCAAAAGCAGAGATAAAAACAAAGCTCAAATTTTAAAAAGCTTTTTCCACAAAAGGAATGCCTTTGTAGGCAGCTTTTTGTATGAATAAATGATTATTTAAGCCTCTGTTCCCCTCCAGTTGCCCCCTCCCTCCATCACACATGGTATCCTCTACAGGTTGCTGCTCTTCCCATGGTTTCAGTGCTCCCACTCTCACGCCCATGAGGATACACCAGGCAACCCCAGCCAGCGAGGGAATCTGCCCTCCTGAACTCCATGGCAAACACCTTGACTTGAAGAGAGCCAGAATTTCACTCTTACTCCTGGTGAGAAGCCTTCATGCTTAGCCTGGAATGCATTAGGAAGTGTAGTCTCCAGTGGAACCTTTACCACTAAGCCTCTTTGGAGAAATAATGCCCGTAAATTTAAGCCTCAACTGCAAGCAACGTGCTCAAGATCGGGATTTCCTGCTCACATTAGGGGCAGATGGGAGCTCCTCCACTTCCCTCGGGAATGCCCTGCTGCTGGGATGTGGAGAACATGTCAGGACACCCAGCCCCATTTTTCCTGCTGTTGGAGCAGGAAGGTATGCCAACAATTCCCCTAGTAGCCTCTCCAGCAGTAGAGAACAGAAACATATACAGCCAGGGAATAAAACACATTTTATTTTCTACTTTAGGAGCCGGTGTAAATGGCTCGCTAGCTGCTAGAGTTACCCAAGAAATAACATCCTTTTAGTCTGCAATTACACAGATGGCATAACCACGAGGATGTCACTAGCATATCAAAACCACACTTTTCTTATGGTTAAACTTTTTTCTTTTTTTAAATATGCTTTTTCTAAAGAACTGGACTACGGTATGAGATACTTCTTTCTTGGCATTACCAGTACATAAGGGCTTAAATTTAGGTTATAAAACAAGCAGACTAAGTATTTCCCAGAGCCTTAAGTGCTGGACAATTTCTATGTTACTCAGAGGTCGCTCTTTGCTTTTGAAGACTGGACCTCCTATCTGAAATTTCACAAACCTGACTTTAAGATTCCAGACCTAGCAATCTTGGACTATAAGTTTCAGAAAAGACTAGTTTTCTGCAATTAAATACAGACAATTATAGTCACACTCTATTGGAATGAGATATAAAATTAAAAGTTTGAAAAGCTTTATGTCAGTGTTATTTCAAGTGTAGAGGTAAGAAGTAATAGCTACCAGAAAGAAAGTTTTTAAAAAAACACAGATCATCTGTTCTATCATTTCTCTAAAAGCAATTCTGGAATGCCATCAGTTTAAGGGTTCAGAAGAGAAGATATTCTTATCCATTTAAGAAAAAAAAAATCCATTTCCCATGCATTAGACTTATGTGAAACTCTAGTGTTAAAGAATGTCCATTTTGCTCACTGATAAAATTGTACCCTGACTCCCAGTGATGGGATTGGGAGTAGCTCAAGCACCACAGCATCTCATAAGAAGGTCTAGCTCCTAAGTGCTAGTCTTACAGATAAAGATATAATTTGTGCTTCCCTCAGGCACCAAACGCAATGTACTAGTGCAATAAGCTTCTCAGCATCCCAACATTTACAAATAATTTTAAAGATCTGTTATTATGGTTTAGTTCAACAACTCTTCACAGTCATGATTTTCACAGTCATGAAAATGACAACTAAGAGAGTATTAAAAAGCCTTGAAGATTGTCTTGAAGGGGAAGGAGCAACTACTGAGGAGCATCATGAACATCTAATAATTGTGGTCCCTCCAGACCCATGCTTCATTCATAGACTTTACACAAGTTCCAGCATGATTTCTGTTCTGGGTTTTTGTAAAATTTCCTAACAAATGGTACAGGAGGAAAGGCAGTGACAGAATTCTGTTTTGTTTGTTTGACTGATTGTTTTTAACTATGCAAGTTGAATAATAGCGTTCTCTGCAAAATTTGTGTGCATACATATGAACAAAGTGACTTTGTACAATAGGCATTTTTCTCTAGCCTTTCATTCATACCTTCTGAAGCTTTCTACAGATACAAGTCTAACTGAATACCTTGTCTGAAGGTATTAATAACAGAGAAATAATGTTATACTTCCTGTGCTTTTTAACCCTGTTTTCCTCATTCTCCATAGATAACACAGCCCTAACAGCCATAAACAGTTAAACTAACACTTATAAAACAAGCCAAGGCATAAGTATATTTCAGTCTTTTAAACATACCTAATCCTAGAGTAGAGAAGAACAAAAGAGGCAAGTTTCATCAACAAATATACTTCCTACCTTTTCAAAAACCTGGGCACACAGTGGTCCTTGAGCTCCAAGCTCCCTTTCCTGGCAAGTGTCTGATCTTGACTAGTGGCTCTCTGCTTTCTTACACAAAAGAAGTAGCAATGACTTTCATTAACAGGTATTACTAACATTTAAAGGGGTTAAGGACTTCTACAAGATAAATAAAGGAGTCTCATTTTACAGAAGTTAGTTACTAGAATGGCAATTATTATAAAGAAAGACTTTTTGCACCAATTGAATGACAGGACGCAGAAAAGCAAGAAGTGTTGAGATTTTCATTATGGCAGAAAGTAAGAAAAAATCCAGATATGTTAACTCAAATACATCCTGTGTTCATTCCACTGAGATTCATGGTGATAAAGCGAGTAAATTTTTTGGTGTCAGTTGTCTTATCAGATCTCCAGTGGTGTGTGCTGTGCCTTCCTAACACCTCTGGAAGAATTCAGGATGAGACAGGCACATTCAAGTTCTAGAAAGAGAACAGTAAGGTCCGGCTCAAAAGAAACAAAGAAAAGGCATGGTTTCCATCTTTTTTTTCTAATTATGGCTGAGAATACATTCACCTTCCATAAAAAAATGTCACTTTATATCTTTGCATTCCATTTATCAGACATTTTCACATAATGCATATTTCTGAGAAAAAAATCATGCCTG
>JAVCKT010017479.1:0-15715 GCA_032273925.1 Rhynchotus rufescens
GGGACGATCACCTCTCTTGACCTGCTGGAGATGCTCTTCTTAATGCACCCCAGGATCCCGTTGGCCTTCTTGGCCACAAGGGCACACTGCTGCCTCATGGTCATCTTGTCATCCACATCCACGTGGATGACAAGACGTGAATGACACATCCAAGATGCAAGAAGAAACTCAGTCACTTAAAAAGGCTAAAGGAAGTAATCAAGTAATTCCTGTGAAGAATAAGAGCAAGAGCTGGATCTGGTGCCTAACAGGCCCGCCTTTTCCTGGCAAGTACTGCACCCTCCCATGTACCATCGAGCACAATCTCATGGCCTTTCTGGTGCATCTTCATAGCTTGTCTCACACTTCATGCAATTGCTCCTGTGTAGCTCCAAAGACCAGAGATATCCACAGATGTTTGGTCTCTTTTCCTTATTTTTCTATCACAGTATGAACTATCTGCACTTCAACTTACTTTCCTCTTGCAGAAGATAGTTCAAATGTTGTCATCCTTCTCCAAAATCTTTCTTTTCTTTCTTATCCTCTCTCTCTTTCCCTCTTCACCTCTCTCCATGGATTAGCTTCTTCTCCATTCCTGAAAACCTTTCCAGCTTTTGCCCAGTGCTCATCTGGCACTTTCAGGAAGGGATGGGCACAAATGGTGAAACAGAGCACACAGGCAGACCCTGGAGCAGAGCATCCTAGACTGGAAACACTCTTGCAGAAGAAGAAAAATAAACACTTAATTCTTGACTAATTCATTCAGTTAAAGCATACATGTGCAGAAATATTCCAGAATATTATATTCTGTAATAGCTATGACAGTTTATTTATATAAATAAGCTCCTAGGCTTGAAACCTGTCTCCTCAAGGGACCTCGAAAGCACAGAGACAGGCATGCAATGAAAAGGATGGAGTTTACAGCAGCACCGTCTCTGCAAAGTCCCTTTCCACAAATGCATCATTCCTCCAGCATCTGGGTTTGTGGTTCCCGTGGGCTCGATGCCAAGGCAATCTGTGGAACAAGCGCTGCTCTGGCTGGCAGAAAAACGTGGCCAACTATTGTGCACACAATCGTGCGCACAGCAGAAGGAGCTCCTGCCAGCCGCGGGAACTCTGCATTTGTAAGAAAATTTGTGAGAATGGGAGAATGGGAAACTCTTATGCTGTGTGCACAGGCACACCTGAACGCAAGCACAATGAGTTTCTATTAAAAAAATCCCTAAAACTCAGAAATATCAAAAACAACATCATACTGGTATCAGTTGTATCAGTGAAATTCAAACCAGAGCTTCAGAGTGTGGAAAATGTCAGTCGCTACTATAAAATAACTTTGTGTTTCTCGATACTAACCATTCCATTTCCGCAGGCTTCTCTCCTTACACAAAGCTGGAAATGCAATATATACTTAACCAGGAGGGGTTTTTTATACAAGAAAGCCATTTCACTATGAGAAGCGGATGGAGATCACTTACATCAAGTATTTCTGAAAAACACATATCCACCTCCTACAGTCATTTGGGTTTTTTTGCAGAGAAATTTAACCCGAATTTTCCTTCCTTTTCATAACTGCACTGCCAAAATTACAGCTATTGGCTTTTAAAGACAAATTGGGTGGATTTTAAATACAGCTCTCATGAGCTAAGCAACATTATTCTTTACAGTCAATCATTTTTTAAACAAAGGGTGTGTAAATAAAACTCCCTTACTGGTGATTTAATTCTTCTTTCATTGCCAGTTGTGCTAATTCCCAGTATCAGTATCCGGCTCCTCGCTCTCATTTGCTTCAACATCCCAACATCCCTGTGTGCAACAGAATAACATTTATTCCAGACGGCACCTTGGCACTTCTGAAGATCATCTGAGTGAAGCTGACCATCCCTTTACCCACACAGAAGGTCTCTGCTCCTCAATCCACAGGGATCTTTCTCCGGAAGCAGTTTGGAGCCCCACTGCTAGAGAGGCTCCTGCAGATTTCTCCATTCCTCTTTCCCTAGCATTCAATCCTTTCATGCACCACCAGAGTCAACAAGAAGCAATCTTTGCAGAACATAATGCCCTTTTATTCAGCATATGACAGGCTTTTTGGAGAGAGAATTTTTGGTTCCTTATTGGAATAATCAACAAATGAAATGAAACACTTTCCAGATACTCAAAAATCCCCTATCACGGATCTAATTTGGCTTTACTGTCTTTTTAATCTATCTACTACAGCCAGACAGATACCCCAGCTGCGGTCTCTGTAAAATAATGAAAATCTAAGTAATATAGCAAGTTTTTCCTATACATGAAGCAGTTTCTTTATTTTAATTATTAAGGTATTTGTGCAGTGTGTACCCATATCAACTGGGTGCCCTAAATTGTTTCTTCCCTCCCCATACAGTATTTCCTTGAAGTATATTGAATAATTCTAATAATTACTATCAATCAAATTACTACCAATCAAACCACTATCAAAATCTGATGAATGAACTAGGAAAATAAAAAAGCCTGTAGCAACCAAGTACAATCAGATCTCAGTCCTACTGAGCCTCTGAAAACTTCTCAGCAGATAGCAGTAATAAAGAACATGTTTTCAGAGGCATATTCAGCATCCAGATGAAATGTGGGAAGGGAACAAAAGGCAGAGCAACCTCATGCTGGTCAGGGAACTTGCAGGATCTACCACCCAGCCACACCAAGGAGGCAGAGGGAGGCAGCCCCACGTGAGGGATCCTGCAGGAAGCTAAACAACATCCTACGAGACGCAGCAGCAGCTCTCTCACACACACATTCCCATGGGAACACGGACTCAGCTGCAAAAATCACAACAAGCAGAGGTGAATCAATACAGCAGACAGCACCTCCACTCCGAAAGAAATACTACTAGAGTAAGATTTGCATGAGACACGTCTAGCTACGGCAGTGGAAGCACATTACGTTGCTACAGCCTGGTTTTCCTCACCAGAGAGTTGTTTCCCTCGTCAGTCACTCAGCTCTTTTGCACTGTTACCCTTTCAGTTTCATTTGCTGGTTCTCACGGGCCAGCACAGCGCCCAATTATAACATTCGTTTTCTCCTGAAATACTGTAAAATTCTTTGTGTGCAGAGGCCGCGAGATGACCCCCTGTGGTTTTCACCCTGTTCTCCACCATGTAATACTCTACCTTGGAAATTCTCTGCGTGGTCTCTCAGTATTAATACTTCTTTTTTAGTTCCAGTTCAAAAATAACTGACAGCATAATTAGCTGCTAATGCAAATAGAAGATTAGTGCAAACAAACATTTGATAGCAGCAGTATCCTCTTATTCAGGTTAGAAGAAAGAAATGGCACTAATTCCATCTTACTGGTGCTTGGTCGTGTTGTAGCTACCAGTAAACAGCTTGGCCTCTCGTTGCACAAATCCATATAGATATTATTTTCCATTTGGGAACTGGCTCCAAGTTTTCACATGTTATCATTTGTTGTAGGTGCCCAAGTGCAGGTGTCCCAAAGCACCTTTATAATCTCGAAACAAAAATCTCAAATTCCACTGGAATTTGAAAAGATTTAACTATGGGTAATACTAACAGCTTAGGTACTCACATCTCTAAGGTCAGCTTCTTAGAAGAAGGGTATATGTGAATTTCAAATCATGCAACTAGTAGTGTATGCAGCAGTAGATATAAAATATCCACTGCATCATATTTGATGCAAAAAATAAGAGCTTTCCCCACAGGTGACCTTTGCCAAACACCAAAGGAGCACTTAAGGAACACAGAAGATGTATATAAAATGGAGTAAACAGTGCCTTCCTATACCACAGGAGCATTAGGGAGATGAATTCATACACAGTGTGACAACAGAACAGTGACAACCACTAAGCCACCTCTGCCTTTAAAATTGCAGAATGCAGAGGAGCAGAATGGACTGAGGAGGTTGCAGCCTGTTGTTTTCAGCTGTTTTCTCAAAAGAAATGGGGAAAGGGGCCTCGAATTGAGGAGTGGATCTCCACCTGCATGCAATGGAGCAGCCCGTGTCCCTGCACCACCAGCACCATCTCTCCAGCCTGGCACACAGCAGGAACAGACCAGGAAGAGGGATGAGAAAAGCACGTTACGCTCAAAGGCAGCCGGTGAGCAGAGGAGTGAATGAAACCAGACAAAAAGCAGCTTACAAAAGATTTACTACTTCACTGCCTCCTTCCCGCTACTCCCTGCAGTAGAGCTGGTGCTTACACAGAGCCCAGGAGGAGGGAGGCTCCGCTGCTGTTTTCCTGTTGTTGTGCAACACCCAACGAGAGCTACAGCAACACCCAACGAGAGCTACAGCTGTACAGCGACAACAACCTACAGCTCTGTGAGTCACACACGCGATGAGATGAGAAGCGCGGGCAGCCCCGGCGCAGGGGCTCCCTGCTCCACGCGCCAAGGAAATTCCCCCTTTTATTCCCTCAGTCAAGAAGTAATCCTGTTTGATTGAAGGGGCTTAGATGATTAGTAAATGCATTTGTTTCAAAGTTGTTTTCTCTAAAATATGGTTGATTTCTTGAAAATTGCATTTCCTAGGAAAGGCATTTTTCACTATCAAAGTACGTAAAAGATGAAGCATGAGAAAATAACCCCTGTGATTTGGTACTTTTTCATTTTTCTATATCATTTCTAAATGCAGAAAAAAAAAAAAAGCTTGCAGGAACACAGAAGTAATTTGTTCTGCTCTAATCACTTCAGCTGTTTTGATGCATCTACACACATACTTACCATAATGCCTAGACAGAATTATAGATTTCAGACCAGCATTACATTGATAATCTGATCTTTAATCAGGGAGAGCAGAGTGGCCTACAAACAGCAGGTGGTTCTAGAGAGCACATTGTTCCCAGGAAACAAGGAGGGGAGTTTCAGCCTTCCCCCTCCGTTCCCGGGGCTTTTTTTGGTTTAAAGAGTCAAACGTTTCATGTTAATTTTTACAGCTGCCTATTAAAGGCTACACTTCAAAGAAACACATTTCACTGCACAAATCTGTTGCTTCCATAGTAAATATTTTTGGGAAACAGAGTTAATATATACAAAGAGACAAATTTTTCAGATTCTGTCCAACACCTCCTCACTTGGGAACAAAGCCTCCCCCTCTGGATGAACTGGACTAAATGACACTGCCCAAGCTGCTTCCTGCAAAGCTGCATTGCTTGGGAGAACAAAGCCACTCAATTCAGAGCTCTATCTTAGGCTCTCCGTCGACAAATTCTCACCCCTAAAGTAAAGTTGGCTTCTCTCCCCAAATAAAGTTGATTTTGATATATGTACAACAGTTACTAAAGTCTGCACAGCACTTAGTCCCCCTTTCTGAATGCTTCTCCCTCCCACTTAAACTGTAAATTGGGATGCAGCCAGAGGATCAGCTCTATTTTCCTCTGTGCTGCCTGTCTGCTCCCTGCTGATCCCTTTAGCCACCGGCCTTTCCTCATGGCATTTCCAACCTTTCCTGCACAAACACTGCCTCATTTTCCATTGCCTTGCAGTTCCTGCCGACTCACAGGCCCCACAACTTCCTTAGGCTTCTGACACATTTCCCTAGGCCCTTCTTAATGCTTCTCCCTACTTGTCAAATCCCACCTCTCACTTTCTCATGTACCAGCACAGCCCTTAAGCCTCTGGGCGACTCCGTGACTGCTCCCCGTTTGGCTTTAACACCTACTTTTCATTTTTGGACCAATCCTCATATTACCCCCTCACACATCTCAAATATTTATTACTTTCCACATCGATTTACTTGCATTCTCCTCTTCTTTCGTTTCCTAGACAAATTTACTGCCCTGCTTAATCCGTAGATCATCATGCAATCAGGAATGAAGTCTGGATTGAGGATCAAGAAGCTGGCAGTCACCTTAATAACAAGAAAATCTCACATCTGAGCGCAGAAACTATTGCATGTCTTATGCCTCTGTCCTCCCCAGAAGCAAGAGCAGACAGGATGACCCAGGAAAAAGGGGAAAAAAATCAACCATTAGCCTGTAATAAAATCAGCAGATATGAATATTAGACTTCTGTTTGTCCCACAGCTTGATCATATTCTTCAGCTAAGTTAAGAAAAAAAAAAAAAAAACCAACAATCTCAGCTAAAATGCACTGAGCCAGGTATTTTACCTTTACATAAAATCCAGGTATAACCACCCACTGCAGCTTCACCAGCTGGTTCTAAGCAACTCTGTTTTCAGTAAGAAATTGGCAGCACTAAGTAAAGAATAAACAGAGAACCACAAAACTGTGCCTAGAAAGTCAAAAGTACTAAGAAAAGAAGTCTAAAGAGCCAAAGCACTACATAAAGGAAAATAACATTTAAGATCGGACATTACCTCAGTATTTTTTTTTAATCTAAGAGATTTATACCAAAACAGCCACTTTCACCACTGAAGAGCCCTCCAATGGTCTGTCAGCACCAACATTGGTCATTGCTGCTGCGTTCTAGCAAAAGGCCAGTAAAAAGACCCTTCCTTCAAGCAGAAAAGCCCTTTCTTCACAAGTCTTCCCAGGGTGAAGTTTCTTTACACCCAGCTCCACTGCAGCTTCCCAAAGCCAAAGCCAACAGGAAAGATCCTGGCTGTTTCTGCTATCAGGGAGCGCTCATTCCCATTTTCTCACGACTCCACATTTCCTTGGCAAGATTTTGCCAGCTGAAAAGATGGAGCTTTATCCATATCACCTTCACATTGCTTCTAGGAACGAGATTTTTCAAAAAATACAGTTAGAAAAAAAGTCACGTATCTACTATTTCTTGAAAGTGTCTAGTTTACGTTCCCATCCTTAACATACAGTTCACACATTATATATGTTATATACATCTGTGGTATACAAACACAATAAAGCTAAATGGCTCTACTTTAGATTTTTACCTTCCTCATCTGAATCTAAAAATCCACTAAATACCTTATCTCAGCCTTTCCAACAATGCAAAACAATTCAAGTTTTTCTAATTCTATTGATCACTAACCTGACCTACACTAAACCAATACTAATATGTTTTGATTTTTAATTACATGAGCACAGGTAACAAAACTTGCAACTATGGGAAACATCAGGCTACTTCAAGACTGGCTTCAGTCACTTGCAACTTTCTTGGCATGACTCGGAGGAAATTGTGTTTTCTTCAGTGAGAAGGTAAAATGTTTTATTTCTGAGAATGTTTTATATTACAGCTTATTCTTTAGCATGCGCTTACATATATATATAATATATATATAAAAATATATGTTTTCAAAGCAAAACCAAAACTGGAACAGGCTACACAACACTAAGTCATAGATCCCCCAGGATCTATGTTTGCTCTGTCAGTCTTTTAATGACTTTTGTTGCCACTACCTGAGCACTCAAAATACACCCATTACAATCATAGATTATTTAAACCGTGTCATTTTCCATAACTCTACCACGAATCAATTCTAAACTAACGCTGAATGATTTGTACTTTCTTCTTTCCATCAGAAGATACGTCGTCTCCAGATGGATTAATAAGGGCAGTATTCAACATCAGTCCCCTGGCAATTAATGCTTTAAGCTTCTAGACCTTGACTACAGCAGCAGTGCTTAAACACAGGCAGCCCTGCATTAAGTCTGGCTCTTTTCCACTACAAAATCTCCACGGGTCAGGCAATAAAAACCTTCTTGCATAGCAATGATATGGAAGAAGATATGCAATAGTTGCTGCAAATACACAGTTGCAATGTTTTCCAAACGTGTCTGTAAGCAGGAAGACGAGCTGGTTCCTTTGCTCACCTGCCACTTGTGCAGGGATATCTGCAACCTAAGAACATCTCTCAATTTAGCAGCCTGCTATTTCACTCCGCATTTTTTCATGCTATAGTCATTCCTATTAGCTCTAATTGCTTCTCTTTTCATCCCAACTTTCTTATCTCTCTCTGCTCGAGTCAGATGTTGTCCTAGCCCTCAGTGGATTTATTAGGAGTATTCACTAATCAGCATCCGTGCTTTTTAGAGTGATGGGAAATAAGTCAATCAATCCCAACAAGGCTTTCAGGTCAGTCTGGTTTACAGCTCTGCTTACTCCTATTTCTGGGCCCACTATTCGCTGTCTTCCTCACTTCAAGCTCAAAAATTGCAGCCAAGCACTCATTTGGATTTGGCAACCCTTACATTACCTTAAGTATTAATACATTCTACCTGCCTATTATCCTCATTATCCTCCCCTTTTCTCCTCACAACCCTCCTGTTGCTAAAATGTCTGTGTTTTCATGATACCTGTTGCCACATCTAACTCAAGACAGCTTTCACAAATTTGTCCTCATCTTCACTCAGGAAAAAAAAAGGGAGGCCAGGTGACCTTGCCTTTTCTTTCCCAGGATTTAATAGATCCCATTAATTTAAGATAAGCTTTTTTTTTTTTTTGTGTGTGTGTGTGTCTTTCTCATTCACTTCAGTCCATAGCTGTTCCCCATAATTTTCTCCTTCTTTGGAACAGTGATGGCTCTACATTCTTCACACTCACATGCATTAACTCTGCTGACTTCACCACTTTTCAGTCTAATGGCTTTTTCTTTAAGTACAACCTTATTTTAAAACTACTTTGTTTTGCTTCTACTTAATACGCAAAGAATCAAGCCCAAATCATGCAAACTACACTTCCCTTGATTCTAGTCCTATTCATCACTGCCTTTAAACCAATGACTCCCAAGTTACTGTGTCCTGCTCCTATGTGCTTCCTTCTGTGAAAATGAAAATCTTGGTCTGACTTCAGGGGTGGCTAATCATGAACTGGCTGAAATCCAGGTCTTACTTTCCCCCCCACCATACCCACACACTCTTCCTGCATGCCTGGAGTGTCAGCAGCCACCAAACTTTGCCAGATAACAACCAACAGCTTCTCTTGAATCGAAATCTGTCACTCCTTCCACATGCTATCTCTAAAATACACCCCAACAAAGCTGTTTCTTTTTTATCCATGATCTCATCCTAATTTTAATTATTGCAACACTCTGGCCTTGTTAACCAGTATTACTCACTCATATCCATTCATGATACTACTGAGGAAATATTTGTCTTTTATGCAACGCATCCCTCTGCATACTTGTAGCATCACTTTCTCTTATGCATCCAATACAGGACAAGGGTTTGGATTCTAACGTGTATGAACAGGCCAAAACCATCATCTCTTGCTCACGCATAACTCCCACTCCCTCAGATCAGAGTCCTGCTCTAGACACCAATTTCCACTAGCTTATTTTTTGTTTCAAACCTTCATGTTTGCTTAGTAACACTCAGAAGGATATTTTTTGTTGCTTACAGTAACTACAAATGTTCCTGTGCTATGGTGACCACCAAGCATGGAAGGGGAAGGAGAGGAAGAGCAGAAGACAACCCCACAACAGGAGAAAGAGCAGGAAGATTTCACACAGATACTTCCTCCCCTCTTCCTTCTTCCACTCGACTTTTCTCCCCGTCACTTGGGGAAAGACCCATCTCCTGTAACAGTTTCCTGCAAGATAGAGCACTTGCCTGGAGTCATGGAGGGCTCCTACCATGGCAGAGGAGCTGAGCTCAGGGAAAAGCCAGGACCATGGACAGGGCTGTGCTGCTCTCTGGGGCCTGTCCTGGCAGGGGGCAAAGCTGGGAGCCCTCCAGAGTGGGGCAGAGACCCACAGCCGCTGCAGAGAGCTGGTGCTGACACTACCCAGGGTCGTCCCGCCGAGACCCAGCACATCTGATGGGAGAGCTGAGCCAGACACGGCTAGACCTGGCTTTTCTGGAGCATCTGGTGCCAGAGTTGCATGTATGGGGGGAACAAGACTGGCAGGGAGGCAGGTTCCTAGAGCGGGGATCAGAGGCTGGCGTGCAGGAGCTGAGAATGCCTGTGTGCAGGTACACACCAGGTGCACATTAGAAATGAGAGGCGAGAGCTGATCTCTAATGTTTAAGAACCGCTATGATAATGTATATAAACAAAACACACTTGGCTGTGGTTTGGCCATTACCACACTGCACCAGCCACGTGCACCCGGCTTCCCCGTGTTCCTCCACGGCCCTTCCCTCTCGTTTGTTACCTGGACCAAAAGGGCTTGTGCTTTTGTCTCGGGACTGCAGGCACAATAAGGGCCTCACCTTTCCCTAGCACTGCTGGGTGCACAGAGAACAACATAAGAATAGGAAAAAGGAAGCAAATTTGGGTTCACCTACTTCTTCACCTTCTCCCATTAAGCATCAGCAAAAAGAACCCAAAATCAAGACCTGCTCATTCGAAATGCCACAGCACTCGACAAAGGATCAAAAGATAAAAGCCAGAATTAGTAAAATACTCTGGATATATATTTTACACTTCTCCTCCTACTGGAAATAAAAGTATTTGATATTAGAAAGAGAATGCACCTTTTGATGAACCAGGGCTGGCTGCACAAAGATCTAATTATATGACTTGAAATTAACTAGCACATTGTCTGTAACTTAAGTGTTCATGGTTTAAATTCCATACTTTAAGGTCAGCATACAGTTTCATCTGAAGAACTACGATTTAGCTCCAACATTTTGGCAGCTTCCATTTGCTAAACCAGCAAGAAAAGTCACATGTTGCACTTTGAAATCCTAATCCCACTTGTGCCATGATGACTTTTCCAGACACCTCTTTGAATGCTGATCACAGAGAATCATGACTTCAGAAAGGAAGAAGTGGAATAAGAAAAAAGCATTTAAAAACACTGTATCCATGAAAGTGTATTTAGTAATAAGGGAAGAAAAGTGTGCAGATTGTTATAGAAAGGATATCTTAGTGTCCACAAAGACACATTTTATTAAAAGGAAATATACAAATAATAGTAGTTGGTTTTCCAAAATGCATTACTATATATGCCATTTCCTTATATGACTCTCCATATAGAAAAAAAAAAAAAAACCTTTCTTCATTGAGCTTTCTGGAAGACCTAACAAGGGAAAGCATAAGGTTTGAAAACATGCAGCACATGCACACATCCAATTTCACATTTTCTGATCCTACCCAGTTTATCCTCATTATCCTACCTTTTATCCTCATTAAGTTTGCAGAGCCAAAGTGAACCAGAGGGAATTAAAGAATCCTAATGTACAAAAAGGAATGGAATCCAACAAGCATCAATGCCATACGTGTTCCCAAACCTGCTGAGAGTAGCAGAATCACAGAATGGCGATTGGTGAACACAGTTACCTTACATGCTGAGACCTTATTATCAATCCAAAGACCTATGTAGTGCTATAAGTGACAAAGAAATAACTTGATACTTAAATGATCTGTTATATTCCAGAGACGGGAAATTCCAGAAGAAATATTTTCAACTGTATAAAGACAGAAATATTGAGAAGCGGGAATTGTGGAAGAGATACCACTGAGGAAATTTAACTACTGACCCCAAATTACAAGCTATGGGTTCAACATTAATTTCTTAGATTTTATAGAAGTTCCTGGAGAGTAGCTTCTAAGTAAACCAAGCAATTAAAATACATTTAAATCCAAAGAACTAACAGTCTTTGCTTCCACTCTACTGCTTTTTTTGCCTATGTTTGCTAGGTTAGTTTGTTACACATCTTTCCACCACACACTCACACTGCCTGTTTCCTCTAACATACTCACCAGAGCAGTAAGCATTATTACACTGTTCTTTTCTCAGCAATCTGTTAAACTTCTCTCACTTTTTCTAATCCTTTCTCCTTATAGTGAAACCCGTGAATGCAGGAACATTTTGGCAGGTGGGGGGTTAGCTTTGGATCTTGAGTATTGACTGTTACGGAAGAAGTCTCCCAAGCCTGGCCTGTCTGCTGCTCTCTTTGTATCGTCGCATGCACAGCAGCTGCCATCCTACCCCCTTCTTCACCCAAAAGCACAGCACCATGACAAACAAGTAGAACAGAGACCAATATTGAAGACCTTTACAGGTTTCAACATCAGTTTTGACTGTAAAAGTTAACACATGCTGAAGAAAAACGTGGCACACTTGGATTCTGCTTATTAAATCATCATATAAAATAACAACTTCCAAAAATCTTTAATGCTCGCAGCTATTAGGACCTTTTGTTGGCTTCATTAGAGTCCAGGGGTCATTTATTTAACCTAGAGCACTTTAAGAGAGAGGTATACATTCTAATAGTAGTAGCAAAACCACATTTTTACCTTTATATAGCTTAGGAACAGTCACCACATATTGTAAAATCATGCAACAATAAAAGGACCTTTAACAGAGATACCCAACTAAAAAACAGCACATTTGTAAAACTAAATTACTATTTCAAACAGCTCCTCCCCCAGTCATGTGACTGGGCTCTGCACTATCAATTAAAAATTGTTTAATCTTAGTCACTATCACGCACACAAGGATTAAATAGTAACCTGTAGGGACTTGAGATATAATATTTACTTATAATTTGATTCCAGTAAAAGCTAAAGAGCCCTGGCATTCTGCTATGCAACATGATAATCTGACGAGCCTACAGAAACTACACACTAATTACTTCTCTTCTGAAGTCATTTTCTGTTCCAGGAGTACACCTTTCCTAATCCCTTTTCCAAGGGCAAATTCCTCTTTCTCCGGGCGTTTGAATAGACACCAGTTCCCAAACTGCAATCCACACCATCACAAACTGCCATAACAAACTGCCTGTAATTGCTCTATACAATCACATAAAACAGCAAAACTCAAGTGTTTTCAACTGATGCTAAAATCAATGATAGTCTGCGACTGACAGAGGCCAGTAAATCCAAATTCAGGAAACAACGATTTAAGGCAATTCCATTGCCTTCAGAGACACAACTGGTAAATTATACATATGTAATGGTCCAACATCTTATTGATTTATTCACTTAACAAGCCTTTTCCACTCCATCACAGAAAGCAAAGTCTCATTAACTAAACTTCCCAGAAGCTATTAGATACCTGCTAATTTACTAAGGCAGAATTGCAAAACGAGTAGGCAGGAGTATTAAGTGTAACACACTTCCCATTAGGATCTGGAAAAGAGAGCGCTGTGTTTGCACTAAACTGAGCTCAAGTTGCACTAAATCCCGCGTCTTTGCACTGCCTCCTCCGGGCTCTGCTCCTGAGGGAGCACAGGGCTTGGGTGACTGGGGCTCCTTCACGTGCTCACGGGTACTGAAGGCAACTGCACAGGCCACTGCAAAACCAGTTTTCCTGGGAAAAATAGTTAGGAGATATCCACAAAGAAATACTATTAACCAGATTTTTTAAGTATACAATATCCTGGATAATGAAAATTTGACTGTATTCAGCTAATAAGCTCTCTTCTATGTCCACCTGTTGAAAATCAGTCCATATGCAAAGCTTACAAGATTTCAGACTTAACTATTTTGAAGAACACATTCCTAGCTCTTACACCACCAGATATCCCAGTTTTTAGAACCATATGATGCACTGCAACTGAATAAATAAATAGTACACACTGAAAACTGATGTTGCATAGTACCATATCAGAAGTGCAAAAAAAAAAAAAATAAAAATCTGTACTATGCATATACTTTACCAAGTCTTAATTTACAACAAGCTGATAAATTTCCTGACAAATTCCTGACATGACTTAAGCTGAGCACTGACTTCTCTATTATGTGATTTACAAAGAGTTTCTTAATCAAACGATCACATTTAACCTGCAAAACCAGGCAGGTCATGTTAAAGGACCCGAGTATTCCCAAACTGAAGTGGTGCAAGTCCGAAAGTAAAACTCCCAGTTCTGAAACCACAAAAATTTGTTGTTGTATTTGGTAACACCAGAAGAAAAGTGAGTTATTTTAATAAACTCTTTAGGACAGCAGCACAAACAGGCAGTGACTGCTCATGTTTCGCCAAAAGCGCTGGAAAGATCAATAATGTTAAGGACAACTATTGCCAGTAGAACCTCCCATCTGCTGCCTTGCAAAATTAACTTAGATCTGCAAGACACTAGCCACATTCATTAAGATCATTATCACAGAAGACAAATTTTCTATCTAAGCTAGTAGACAGTGTCTAATATCTAAAATATGCAGAGACACAAACTGAGATTTAACATACTGATCAAGCTGCATTAAAATTAAACAGCAGCATATCAGTTATGTGACATAAAAATCAAATACCAAGGAGACTGATTAAATAAGGAACCCATTGTACTCTGACTTTTAAATGCACGTATTTCTCCCAGTGTGAAAAAAGTTTTCAAGAATATAACTCACAACTTTGAACCCTAAAAAAAAAAAATAAATAAATAAATAAAATTGAAGACTTTCGCACTTTTTTTCTGAGAAATGGCCTGGGATGCTTGGAATTGCACTGGTTTAGGCCACACAGGTTTAGAAACAGAATCTTATGAGAAAGACCAGGTTTCATGAGACTTGTAAAAAAATAATATTTAAAAAAATCTGGCAAAACTGCTTTTGACCCATGCCCAACTGCTTATATCAACTTTAATTTTGTGCCTATCAACTTGAGGCTTTATCTTCCAGCGAGAATGATTCAGTGTTATAAATACTCTTCAGGAAAAGGTTACCTTTGATACAGAGCTGTTGATCTACAGACCATTAGGATAATAAGGTATAATTAAACCCAGGCATTTATGTGCAAGCTTGCAGGGAAGAAAATTACCCCAGGAACAAAACAGCAATTCCTTCCGTGCAGATTATTTTGAAAGCAGCCCCTTGGCTTTAGTGGTTTGGCGAACTGGCCAAACAGGAAAATCTTGCAGAGGGTGCTCCAGCACCTTCACCTCGGGTTGGTTCGCCTAAGAATCATTAATAATCCATCGCTGGTGGCATTGCTTCTGCAGGGAGGGACGATGCCTGGTGACAGGACGCTCTTGTCTCGCCCGGGCGGCGCGGATAAACGCACTGAGCGCCGCACAGGGCGGCCAAGGACGGATGTAACAGGTAGATGGGGCAAATTAATGTCCATGAGGGCAAGATTCCCCCTGGCACAAGTTTCCTCGGGGAGGCTCCGGGATCCACGGGCGCGCGCGCGGAATGCGCCCCGGCTGCGTCCAGCCGTGTCCCGCCTTTCCGCGGGACTGGAAACGGGAGGGACGGGGGCTCTGACCCTCCGGGCTGCCAAGGGCGCCCTGCGAGCGGCTCTGAGGGGAAGGACGGCGAGGGGAAACCAGCGAGCTCCCTGCCGCGGACAAAAGCAGCGCGCCCCAACTCTGCGCCAGGCTGCAGGGTGTCTGAACAAAAATAAAATGAAATTAAATGAACTGAAATAAAAATGAAAGGGAGGCGCAAACCCCAGCGCGGGGGGAGGGAGGGCGGCCCTGCCCTGCCCTGCCCGGGGGCTACGTGTTCCCAGCGCCCACAGAGGGGCTCCTGGGCGAGGAGGAGGAGGAGGAGGAGGATGAGGAGGAGGCCGCTGCAGCCCCAGCCCCAGCGCGCGGGCTGAGGGCGCCGCAGGTGCCGCCGCGAGGGACGGGGCGGCCGCCGCGTCCTCCCCACGGCGGGAACCGGCCCCCGGGGCGGCCGCGCTCCGGCCCTTCCCCCCGCCTTTCTTCTTCCCCCCCTCCTCCTCCTCCTCCTGCTGCCGCTGCTCGCGGCGGCGGGCGAGCCCCGCTCCGCGCCGCGCGCCCCGTGCCCGCCGCGCTCACCTCCTCGATGGCCGCCACCGTGTTCCTGCACTGGGCCATGCGCGTGGTGAAGTTGGAGGCGGTGGGCGCCTTGTAATCCTCATTGGTCTCGGACACGAATTCCCACACGGAGATCTGGTCCGGCATGGCGGGGCGGGCCGGGGGTGCGCGGGCCGCGGGCGGGCGGGCGGGGCGGCGCGGCGGGCGGCTC
>JAVCKT010017483.1:0-20804 GCA_032273925.1 Rhynchotus rufescens
ATTTTTTTTTTCCTGCTAATACTTATTGTCTTTTATAGCTGCATAAGATTTTAGATCAGGACTGTGAAGCTTACAGATGGCTCAAATCTGGCTTGTGGGATAGTGTGGGAATCTGTTATAATGATCCATTTGGGCACACTCCCGTCTTTTGATCACTGAATTTGAATCTATTAATCTTCTAGACATTTCTAGCATGCCCATCACCATGAAATAAGGCTAAAGGACTACACAGCTATTTGTCCAGAAGGAGTCATACCCCCATTCTTCTTGCCTGAGCTACTCTTACTTATCTGGCTTATAAACTGCTTTTTTTTCCTCAGAGGAATACTACATGTTGACCCATAAGACAACATATTTCCTCAGTCATGTGCGTGTACAGGAGCAAAATTGCTGTTACAAGAAGGACAGACCATATTTTCCAATCATTTCAGTGCCAACACGCATCAGTCAATTTCTAATTAACTCTAATTGGCTTCATCGCATGCTATTAAATTATTTACCTGGAGGTGATGGGTGCTCAAAAGCACAAAATATTTTCTTCATACTTTGTAAATGTTAAGCAATAACATAGCTGATTAAAAAGAGAAAAAAAAAACAAGAAACAAAATCACCCGTCAGTTGTCACTTACAGTCAAAAGCCTCATTAATCAAAATGCATGCAAACCACGGGTAGTACAACCACTGAGAAACTAGGGCTGAGCACCTATAGGTGATTCCTCTGCAAGCATAGCAACAGAAAAGAAAAAAATAGGTTGGGCCAGGTAGGGAGGAGGCACTAGACCTGTCCTGAGCTCCGTGGGCTCGGTCTTGGCTAAGCCTTGGGTAGCTCAGTATCTTCATCATGGTGATACCAGATAAACACAAAAGTGCAATGCTACCCCCCATTTCCGAATGCAAAGCAATGCCTTAAAGCCCTCCTGGAAGCAGGAGTTGTGTGTTGTTATTGGGGGGCGTGCAGAGGGCACAGCAAGCTCTGTTCCAGTTGTGATTCTGGGCTCCTCCTGGCTGGAGTCAACAAAGGGTGGGAATGCAATGACAGTCAGCTTAGTATGCAAGGAGAAAACCAGGCAAGTTAGGAGACAGTGCAAACACCAAAAGCAACTAAGAGAAGCAAGCAACGGTTGCAGAAGGTGTCTTGTTGACATATTTTCTGTCCAAGGTGTCTTTAAATCATATTGCTGCATGCCAACGTAGACACCTCGGCGAGGAGAGACAAGGATGTGGGCTGAAGGGGGCACTGAATTGGAAAGTGTTCACAGACTGATTGGAGAGGAACTTTATCTATGAGGACAGTTTAGAGAAAAAGTGTTATTAAAGTACTTTATTTCCATTTAGAGATTCACACAGGCATACACAGACAGTAGGTGGTGACAGCTGCTACCAGAACCATTTGTTATCTTACTCCTGCTCAGCTTTTGACAGTGTAAAATGAATATAAATGCTGGAAAGAACTACAGAGGTGAACCCAACAATGAGCAGTGTGGGGGAATGAATTCTGCTTAGGTTACTTTAGGGAAGAGCTTTATTTCTCTTTATTCCCAAGGCATACGTGTGTGTCGTGTCTCAATACTGACAATAACGTTTAGGAGGTTCTTTTTTGGAGTTTACCAAACCCACAGGCTCCTGCTGCTCCTGAAAGAGTGGCCTTGCGGCTCGCTTGAACGTCACATTCAGAAATGGCATGAAAATAAGGCTTCAGCAAATGATTGCTTTTCCTTAATAATCCTGTCCATCAAAATGAAGTGAGCCCTTCGCGCAGTTTGCCTTAATAAAAGTGCTGGTCAGATACCTCTGTGTTTGGATTTAGCAGTAGCAAATCTCTTGGCATCAAAGGGATTAAATTAGTTGGCCTGAAATTATATTGCTTTTTCCAAGCAATCATGACAGCTCTCAAAATCTAGCAACAATATAGTCATATCACAGCAGCTGACAGCTCCCTCCAAAGCAGAATTCATTTTGGCCAGCTCTTCCTGCAGACACTCACAACAGACCAATGTTCCTGCGTCAATGTCCAGTAGGCATCTTGAACTGCAAACTGATCAAGAAGGGGTGCTGGCATCACTTCCCATTTTTGCCCAATTGATTTTTTTTTTTTTGCACATGGAATATTTACCCCATCCTTGGTTTGGTTTGATTTCAGAAAGGCTCATGGTGGAGGACCTGCAAATTTTGTATTGCAAAGGCAATCTATAAAGGAGATTTCAGTGTATTGTGCAGAATATAAAGTTCCTTGGAAACTATTGTAGTATATTGATTCCACAATATATGTTTCATTAGAGGGCTTTGGGGTTTTTGCTTCTCTGACTACTCCACTCGCCCTGGCAATACTGATAAAAGGAACACTCCATAAAATAGCAAATGGTAATGAGAGGCACAGATTTATAGTGCAGCATGCGGGTTAAGCTGAAGTCAAATGCATGACATTTCCCTGAATTCTTTGTTCCTGATTTAATGCTTCTGAAGCAAATTATCTACCATACAAGAATGAGACCCCTAAGTTTGTTCCAGGGGGAGGCAAAGCCTCAATCTGAAGTTGGGCCAATAAACAGTAATGATTTAGGTCTAGAAGTGCTGCAGGGAACCTGGTTATCTTCTGTGGGAGGAAGAGATTCACATTAGGTTTATTTTTATAAAGCAGAAGACACCTAGAAAAGAGCACAAACTAAAGTGCTGTATGCTCTGAATTTTGTGGGCATTTGAAATCAATTCTGCAAGAGCTCTTGTCTCAAAAAATAACCTGAAACAGTGACAGAAAACCAAAGCCTTTCAGCCTTTGGGGAGCATAAAATCCAGGTTTGACCTTCTTTTAAATTCTCCCCAAACAGACCTCACAGTAGAGCACATTGCAGGAAGCCAAGTGACTTCAGCTTTTCCTACCTGATATTTGCATATAAATTTGGCTGAATTCTATGATATTTTCCTTTTTTTATAGAAAGTTATTTAAACAAATCTCATTAACAATCAAGGCAGGGCTTTTATACAGAATTCATACTCTGCTGACTGAAATGACATACTAAGATGTCAGTATGGCTTTGAATAGAAGCTGGAAACTTATGCTGCATGCAATCACATCGAGAAAAAGCCCTTTCTCTTTTTCCCCTCCATACAGAATTCTTCCACACAGAAAACACCATTATTAGCTGGCTCTTTGCTATGCCGCTCTCCTAGCATATTTTTGACGGTACCTAATAGCTGCAAGAACTGGGATACACCGCAATATGCAAAAGGCAGTTTCTTATCAGCCTGACTGTATGAGGCTGTAACAGCAGTGCTTGCTAGCAGGCTTTGAAAGCCCTTATTTTTGCAGCAGCAGCAGCCTTCCTTAGCAGGCATTTCTGGGCTGCTGTTGGTGCTGCACTCGCCAGGTGCCTGGTGTGCAGCGCAGGGCTGCTGCTCCACGGAGCGCGTGGACCTCTCTGCAGCGAGGGCGCCTGGGCAGGGCTGCTGGCGAGGCACAAGGAAAGATGCTAATTAAATATATCCTGCCATTTCGGGGCTGTACCTCTGATTAGTTGCTCTGAAATAAATCACTTTAGGGGAAAGCACAAAGTTATCTTTAAAACTAGGAGGCACGACTAAGCGTTCCTCTGTTTAGGGGGGCAGGAAAAAAAAGAAGAAATCAAAGCAACCAGCTCCAGCAAGGCTACCAGGCTTTTGCTGTTGTCAGACCTACTCTTAACCCTTTCAGACTGGCACAGGAAAGTGCAACTGACCCTGAGGGTGTCAAAGAATCACTTGCCTAAATGCAATATTTGATCCAATTCACTTGTGTTTGCAAGCACTTTTTTAGCTAGATTTGCTACCAGGTATATGACCTGCATCCACACTCACAGAGGGTAGATAGGCATCAACCTATCTTATTTTTGGAGGTGAAATATTAAAATCAGGAATATATCTACCAAACCCATAGCAGTAATTAGTAAACTGCTACCACTACTAGTTTCTTACAGCTACATCTTGTGTCTTATTACCAACCAAAACAGCTCCAGCAGGCAAGCCAAACACCCCAGCTTACAGAGCATCCAGCCCTAATTTTATTCTTCTAATTTACACATGCTAACTAGCAAGCTAGCTTATAGATTAGCATTCCCACTGGTCCTTTATCAAAGCCAGGGTGGGATGCTTATTAGCTAATGCCTGGGAGGTCTTTATTCATAAAACTTCCTTACCTGCTACTGCCAAAATTAAAGCCTTAATATCATCAACAAGATCTATGCCGAGTTCACAGCACCACGGACTTCCTCCGTGACCTTTGACAAACCACTTTATCACTAGCATTTATGTGACTATGGTTTCATTAATATATTAACGGGCTCATACACATTGTAAGAGATACCTCCTTTATCAGTGAAAGTGTAACCTAATTAATGTCTACACATCTCGGTTCTCTCCTTGCAAAATTGGAGGTAACGCTTTGATTACATTTCATCTATATGCATAAGTCTGAGTGTGATATTTCAGTAGTCTTTTAGATATTGCATACATCATGCATACAAAATCTACAGTTGTAGAAAGGGTCTCTACCAAAAAGTATATATACACATATGTAGTAGTATTTTTAACATATGTTATTTATGAAAGAATATTCCCATCTTCTCACAGGTAACTCCTCTTAGGTAGACCAATACTGAAAGATACTGCTATATTTGCCAGCTATGGTAAAGAACATAATGACAAAAAAAATCAGCTTTTTAACCCCAGATTGGCTGCAAAGCTTCAACTGTTCTGAACTGTTTTCTTCAGCTTCATAGGCTCCATAACCTTGAAGACATCAGCAAGATTTCCGCACACCCAAAAGTGCACTCAAGTGAAGGGTACCCCCAAATTTCCCAGTTCAGAATTAAAAATCAAATTCTGTAACACAGTTCTGTGAAAAGAAGCCCTCAGCAATACAAGATTTAACTGCCTCTCTCCAGCACCACCTCCCTGCCTGAATGTCCTTGTGCTATGACCTCAAGATATTCAGAGGAGCTGGAGCTGCTTTCACCTTTTACTTAAAGCAAGCACTCTGAAAAAACACCAAGAGGCCTTTTGATCTTCAAAGGTAGCATTATTGGACTGCAGACCAGAGCAAGAGAAAGAAAACTCAGTTCTGCTGGGTGAGACGTGAAGATTGCAAACAAATCTCCTCCCTGCTTGTTAGAGCTGTGCGTGGCACAGCTTTCTTCTTCCCTAGCCCCAGGCAAGTAGGACTTTCTCAGCCACAGCAGTTTTACCTACATGCTTCCCTCTGCATCCCTAGGAATTTTTCCCTTTTGCTCTTGCCCTTTGAAACTTGGAGTCTTTCTGTTGGTCTTTGCCCCATGTTCAGTTGGGCTACAAAATCCCAGCCCATTGCCTCTTTCCTGCCCAAATCCTGCCCCAAGGCTCCTGAACGGAGCCTCCTCAGCCCCAAAAAAGCCTCCGTTTGCCTCCATGTCCAGCAGCAGGCAGGACAACACCAGGGAACAGCCTGTCTCCTGCTATATAGCCAAGTCCTTTTATCAGAAATGACAGCAAAATGCAATAAAGGGTGAAGAAACAAATAAAATGCATTTCCATCAGAGCTTAGAGAATAACACTGGGCTTGCTGGACTCCACCAGCATGGTTTGCCTAATGCAAACCTTTTCCAGTAGTTATATTGCTACCAAAAACATCCATTACGATGATGATATTACCAAAGGGTACATTTAATTTATTGTGCATCTTATTGATATAATTTAATGGGTCCATTTTGTGTACTCATAACAGTTCTACTAAGTACAGAAGGAGCTATTTCAGTAAAATTAAATTCAGGCTTGTTTTTAGTGCGTGTTGTTGGGATGGAACAGGTATGGAGGGGATCAAATCAAACCCAGGGAACCACTGGGGAACAGCTGCACAAAAACTCATAAGAGAATTCTTGACATAAAAGTATACAAGCTAAATGTCAAAAAGACTAGCAAAAAAACCTTAAAACATTAAGCTGACGCTGTTAGATTAAAGAGTGAATTGTTATTTGTGACTTTGAGGCCATTACTCCAAGATCACATTGAGAAGTTGCAATAGGAACCGGTCTTCACTGTATTTAAATATATTCGCTGAACCCTTATCTTTTTAGATAGGGTTTGCAGGGATTTGTGTTTTGTCTTTTGTTCAAGATAACTGAGGGGCTGCGCAGCTCTCAACATAACTCTTCACATCGGAGATTCTACGAGCCTTACTGCTGAATGCTGACATTTTAGTGAAGGGATCCCTAAATGATTCTTTTCTTCTTACAATCATTCAAGAACTCGGAAGTCTGGGGAGTAGCCTCTAACCTCCAGTCCCCATAAATTTAACAGAGGTCACAGCATGGCCAATTCAGCTGGAAAGTGTTATTACAGAAAAACTTGATGATACTTTTATGTTCACCGATGTGAACATAATTCTCTGGGTCTTTTAGCTACACATAGCATGTCTCACCCATAGAGACACTTCAGCAGATATATAAGGTACTATGAGCAAAGTTAAAAGTGATGAATCCGCTGATTTATAACTTCTACTGATAACAAGTTGATAGAAAATTTTAAATGTATGGGTGTTATTACATACACTGTGCAACTGCTCTTAGAGAAGAGATGTGAAGGAGATTTATCTCCTGAACTAGGGGGACTCTGCTGAATGACCCTTGTTGCCTCTGAGGAATTGAGCTGATCTCCAACCAATGCACAAAATCTTAAAAACGGGGCTAACTTTGTAGGTATGAGCATGCATGCAGGTTTGTAATCCCTCCCTGCTTTTTAGGAAAAGAGAGTCATGCACAGAAGAGCTGTCTTCTTGACAGATTTAATCTTTCAAAGAGATCTCAGACTGCTGATGTGACATTGCACCTCCTGAAGATCAACCACTGCATCGTAACCAAGCAGTAACTGTATGTTAGCAGTGAAAAAAAATAGGCAAACACAGAAAATCCTCCTCCTCTTTTAAACCCTGAAGAAACCTGACTGCAATCAGACTTTGTTGGTTGCACCCTGTTTAAAGAGGGGGCTGGGTTCACCCCCAAGGGATCACTGTTGTGAGGGTCCCCAGGAACATCTCAGGGTTTAAGCATACAGTTTGATAAACACTAAACCAGAAGTCTATGCTTAAAGTTGATTTAAAGTGAATGCAGTCATCTCTTAAAGACCCTTGGACTTATCAATATATGAATTACAGTATAGTTTTCTTATGACATAAAAGATTAGTAGTAGCAGTCAGCATCTCAAAATCAGGTCATCTGTTGCAACAAAAGGACTGAGGACTAACCTGCTCGATCAGAGCCAAGGCAATCCTGTCAGGTATTCCAGCTCTAATAGAGCTCCGTGGAAACCCAAGGAGCTGGGGATTATCTAGTTCTAATGATGCACTATAAACTAGACAATGAATTTCTGATTAAATTTCTGTGAGGAAAAGCTGATGCTTGGCCAGTCCAACAGGAACTTTTTTTTTAAATACAGAGAATAAGCTATCTATTCAATTAGATATAAATGATAGATATAAATATCTATCATTTGAGAAGATGGGAAAGATGGCTCGGTCCATGCAGGTTACTTTCTACAGCAGTTTTCCAGAAGACAAGGCCTGGCAGTAAGTAAGGGTGAGTGTTTCTCTTAGGTTCTCTCTCTTGGCATTTCTGTTTCCTAACTGCAGGACAAAGGCAACATCCTAAAGCAGAGCAGACCTCCTGGCTGCGCTGAAACATATAAATAACCATCTAAGACAACTCTTCCTTGGACTTTGTTCTCGAGATACACACTGATCCAATACAGAGCTTGGTATTGAATCTTTATTTTTGGAGATGAGGAAAAACATAATTTGTTTCCTACCAATGTTTAAGTTCTTTGCTTACTATCTGCTCCCTCAAATATCCCTTTTGGCAAGTACTGCACAATGGAAGAAGACATTGCATTTTATATTATATTCACATGTATTTTTATTGATCGTTGTTGTAGTGGTAACTGTAGTTGAAGTCAGGATATATTTTACTTAGAAGTCAGTTTTCTCCTTTCATCAGTTATAAAAAGCATTTCTATCTAACAGAAAGTATATTACAACATTAGTAAATATTTTCTCTGTTTCTTATAAAGCTTTGCAGTAAAGGTGCTGCTATGGGCAAACCCTTTGATTCATCTCCGCATGATATTTCCAGTGTTGCCAGTTTTATTGAGACAAAGCTTGCAACTTGCTACTTAAAAATGAGGAAGCCTGATCTTGCTCTGAATCATTCACACAGGTAAAAATAAATATTGATTAGATACTCTACTAAGATTTCCATCAAAAATTAAACAAAGTCTATGAATACTTCTTGTGCAGGAAGAATCAGTCTAATATTGATAAAAGAATCAATAACCCACTGCTCACACATGGCACTGATGTTTAAGACAAACTAATTCTCAAAATTTGACATTAAATCACAGTATTCACATATATATTTATTGCTTTGATAATGCAGGAGGTGAGGATATGTGGGTGAGTCATGTAGCTACTTCAAGGCATCCTTAGGATTAAAGCTAGATGAATATAAATATAGGTGGTCTCCTGTGGCAGTTATGACATTATGTGTTCCTGATCTTTAGCTCTTTTTGAATGCTGGATTTGGTCAGAGATGACTCCAAATTATTTTCAATTATAGAATTCCTTCACTAGCTGAGTTGTGATCCATATCACAAGGATCACCAGTACATAAAGAATTTATAAGCAGAGCTTGAAAATGAATGGGAATTTCACCTTCACCATATGCAGATGAGATAGGATCTTGCTGAGCTTGTGCTGCCTTTAATTAGCATTTGGGCATAATGGTATTTGGTGTTAAGCACATACCTTCCCACAGACAGCACTTCATTACTGAGGTCTCTATTTTTCCCTCTGCATTAATGTATTAAAATGGAAACTGCAATTAGTGCAGGCTGAGGGTTTTTCCATAAATTCACGCCAAATGAATGTTTCCACAAAAGAGGGGTAACCACAAAAAAACAGAAGCACATCATACGCCTGATGTGCAGGAGAGCGTGGCAAAGAGCAATGCACCACTATGGAGATGTGACGCCATCAGGGCAGGAGAACAATTATGGGAAAATCAAGTCATGGAGAAGTCCAGGAGTCCAAACTTCAGGACAAGATTGGTGCCTCCTGTCTCTACTGATCCCTACCCTTCTCCCAAGAGCTTTTTCCTTCATAAAGCTATGGCTCCATGGGCCTATGCACACTGTGGGGCACATCCTTCAGGCTAATTCCAGGTACCATCCTGGATTTATGGCCATGAACATCCTTCAGCTTGAAGCATATCAGGTGCACTCTGCTGTCTCTCCAATGGGTGAGTAGATTCCATTTCTTTCAGGTGGAGCATGCACTTCAATGCATGGGGTGCAAAGCATCCAAAGTATAGGAGTCAGGAGAGATTGCAAGAGTCACATAAAAAATATGCAGTCCAACTTCAGACTAAAAACAATTTCTTCACAATTTTTGTAAGACTAGGTTAGAAAAAAATATCTGAAGTCTGACTTGAATCCAGCTTTTGAAAAAGTGGTAGTGGTCTCTTTCTTATTCTGTTATTTCTGAAAGCGCTAAAATAAAAAGGAAGCTGTTTTGACAGTATAAATACAGTTAGAATTAGGCAATTTTCTCTATCTCCTTTAAGTTATATTGGTTTCAAGACAGGAGTGTATAGTTAGCTCACTGCTATGGAAACTAAAGCCTATGCAGATCCTCTTTGATTTCTATTGTCTTAAAACAGAAACCATGACCTCCAGAGAAAGCAAATGCAATCAGATTACGATCACTGGAAAACAAAAAGAAAAAACAATCTTTTCTTTTTCATATGATTCTAACCATTTATTCTTTAACCCCTTTAGTTGCATAGCACAAGGCAACAGGCAATAAATAATGCCTGTTTTCAGAATAATTCATTTAATAATATGCAGAGTATGAATAAACCTAGTGGCCATGATTGTCACATTGTAAAATGTGGGAACATAATACACAATACACCAGTCAAAGAATATTCTGAGATGCAATTAATATAAACACTGAACCTGAAACATAATCAAAAGGTATATTGTTCAAGAAAGATAAATATTCTGATCTCTCCTACTAAAAATAGCTTACTGCCATCAGTTTACCAATGCACACAGAATTTTTGTTCCTACTGAGTTTTTATGTCATCACCACACAGTAATGGTTTGCTGGTAATCCTTTGGCATTGATCATGAATCAAAGTTAAAATACTCCTTTCTGCATTTATTTGCATTTACCAGACTTCTTTCTTTAATTTCATGTAAATTTCACAGCTCCTGCATTCATTTTTGAAGCTTTGTTAACCAAAATTCTGCTTTATTCTCCTTTTCCGTAGTTGTACCAAATATATAGAAGTATCTTTTGCTTGGAAGGAATCTTGCAACATGTCAAAACTAAACAGAGAAAAGATTCAGCAGCTATGTTTTAAAAATGTTTGGGAATAGACATATGCAGGGGAACAGCTTTCCCATTCTTAAGAAAGGAAAGGGAATACATTTCCTATCATTAGCTTTAGATCAGTGTATCAGAAGCCAAGTCTGGGTCCTCCTGAAGACTGAAAATTGTAGTCTCTAGTTTCTTAATATCAAGATTTGAGGCTGCCTTGAGCATCAACGGGCAAAATTAAGGACACTGTCTAGTTCTGATCATTTGTCAAACTGATATAAAAGATGTACCCTTTGTGATCAAACACTATTAAAAACATTTCTCACTTGTCACAGCCCTGAATAAATGTGCCATAGGTTGACCTAGCCAAACAATGTCTGCAGTAATCTACTTGACTACCACTTTTCACTGCAAGATAGGCATCAGAACAATTCCTAACTTGCAGTCTGAAGCTATAAAATGAGTCACAATATTTACATACCCTCTGATCCTCTTGGCCCAGGCATTATGGCATACCAGGATATAAAGATCTTAATAACCCCATATGGCTTGCTGAGAAATTAGATTTTCCCTTTAGTTGCAGAAGGCAATTTTCAATTATAGCAGATGGCAAAACAGTGAAGGTCTGAGAAGTCAAGAACTGACGAAGAAACCTCAGAATAGTACTTAGGCCTTATGTCACTCAACCTGATGTCAACAGTTGAATTTTTACCCCAAATTAAACTGATCTTGAAGCAGAACACACTATTTCAGCAAAGCAGTCCCTCAATTAAGGCTGCTCTTTAGAGGGTCAGGCCCAACGCAGAAATCCATAAAGCAACAGCCACATGTGGAAAAACAACCCACAGAGCATCACACACACAGCTCTGCTCCCGGTAAGATTCAATTTTATTTGAAATTGGAGAGAGCAATGCTGAACTCTGTGATAATTGAAGATGGAGGATCTCTGAGAATATGATAGACATGACTCTCTCAGTGAGATTCTGTCCTCCTCTGCAGTCTCTTTATTTTGCCTTTGCCTCAGAGTAAGCTGAGATTAATCTATGTTGACTCTGCGTGACCTGTTGGTTGCACATGGGAAGATAACTCAGAACCTTTCTATTGGAAATTTATTTTTTCCCCCATCACACGGATGCATCCTCTGCTGTTATAGTCCTCATGCCACACAAGAGGTGAAGGAGGACAGACAAGTGCTTGTACTCACTTACCTATATATGGACAGCTAGCACACTCAAGCAGCTTTCAGGTACAATGCCTGGCAAGTGCTGTCAGTCCAGGACACAGGTCTGCTATCAGTTTAGTGCTATATTTATCAGCCCCTTTCAAGTGGTTAGATCTCAGCAGGAGAAGGCAGCTACCTGCTGTGTGGGTGAAAAGGACTCATCTCATCTCAGTAGGGTTGCTGCGACTCAATAGGAAGCCCAGTGCTGGCAAGGGGTACACTAAGTGTACCCTACACTAAGTGCCACCCCGAAGGAGGTTCAACACCTGCCTCCTCCCGGAGCAGCTCTGCCCTCCTTCCACAAAATCCCAGTGTAGACTGGGAATTGTAGACATCAGAGCCAGGAGAAAAAGAGGAATTAGACACTGTGCTCTGTTTCTCTAGCACTATCTCTAAGTAGTGCCTAAAAAATATGTTAATTACCAGGGTTCTCATGAGAGCTGCTGAGCAGAGCTATTCTGCAGCCTTTGGGGGTTAGCAGAGATTTTCCAGCGTCCTTTCAGGCTCTGCTCTGCCTTCATCACCTCCTGCTAAATCTGTCCCTCCCTGCCAGAAGGCAATGCACAGAGTGTAATAAATCTGCAAAACTTCTCCTGCTATGCCTTTTTGTGAGTTCAGTGGAAGGCAGGGCTCTCTGTAATGCCTCCTGCACAATTTATAGGGAGACACATGAAGTAGAAAATAGCACCTCTGTTAAGTAGTACAAGATTGCTTTAGAGATGACTTAACAGAGGGAATCTCTTATGCAGACACTGCCTCAAAAAAAACCCTAAAACAGCTGAAGCCTAAAGATTCAACTCTAAATCCTCTGCATTTTTCCCCAAAGATTTTTTAACACTTACAGAAGGTTTAAAATAATAACTAATGATCAAGCTTTGTGCAATATCTGTCATGCACAGGCATCTTATCAATGAATTATAGGTAGGATAAGTTAGGGCTCTCTAATCCAGAATAATTCAGTGCTTTCAGACTAAAGATTCAATATTCAGCTACTTGTTCATTCCCAGAGTTCCTTACTCTGCACCTTTAAAATAGAACTATACTAAAGTTGAAAAATTGGATTCTAGTGAAATATTACATAATCAAAAAATATATGCAATGATGCTATGATATAGTGTCATTGGTGGGCATTAAGAAAGAGAAAGAAAAGACCAGATCTCAAGATGAGAACAGAATTTTGGATAAAAGCAGAAGCAGTAAAATATAATGGCCAATGCTACTAATCTAAAGGAAGTCTGTAATGTAAGGTATATTTCCCTTTAAACTGCCCTCCTAATCACTTTACCTCCTCAAAAGAGGGAAGAAAAAGAGAAGAATTAGCGTAATCTAATTACTTCAGCAACTGTTAGGCATATTGCAATATACATAATAGATGAGATATTATTAATACAAAGCTATTCCATTGAGATGTTCTGGATAATATAAACCAGAAGTAATAATTTCTTTGCACACATCATTTTGAATATTTCTCCATACTTCAACTTTTTATTATTTTTTAATGAGACGATTTTTCTCTGAATTCTCCCCTATTCTCAGCTCTGTTATATATTATTTCCAGGTCAGTGCATCTGTGCTGTTCTTCTCATCTTATGGGCCAGTGTTTCTTAACTGGGGTCAAAGACTATAGTGCCCTTGACTTTGATGCTAATGTCATTATAAAAATGTTTATCCACACAGTGTTTGATGCAAGCGAGTCAAGACAGGGACTGCAGATTCTCTCCTCATACATTAATAAATTTTGGGAGCTTTGAAACAAGATCTTAAATATCTTTCCATTCGAGACAGGAGAACATTCTTTTTTTCCTCCTTTGCAGCTGAGGAATCAAGACCTATATAGGACATTTATCTCATGCTTGCAATTCAAAGCAAATTGCTGCTGCACAACCTTTTAGCATGGCAGTTATATTTCACTTCATTGGCAGATAAAAATTTGTGTGTGCGTGCACACACGTGCATTTTTCTCCGCTTTCTATCTGTTTAGATATGACAGATTGCAGAAGATGGTTACATCTGTGCAGTGATGAACCTCTCCTCTAGATCCTCCAGCTGCCCCTTGTCCTTTACACTGTACTGCACAAAGTCACTTGTCCCTCTTCATCATAAGAAGATCTGGTCCTTGATCTACCTCAGCTAGGGAACTGCTTTCCTGTCTGGTGCTGGTGGCTTGATATTGGTGATGATTTCATTAAAAGAAAATTCCCAGTGAATTACCAGATTACCACAGTTCCACTCTTAGCCAAATTCTCCTCAACAGGCAAGTCTTTGCTATGGCTGCTGCCATAGTTACATCCCCTGAGCTGTTTGCCCTCCAGCTTCTTTTCCTCTCTATACAACAGACTTCACCTACTTTTCCATGTCACCTCTCCAAATGAGAGCAGTCAGATCAGGAGGACTCTCTGGAGGAGGGAAGGATGCTCTTTCTCTTGGGAAAGAAGTACAAGAAGGGATACAGAGTCATAGCCAGACATCAATGTGACAGAAAAGTTTCCACAGGAAACCAATGGGGTCCAAATTTTTAAAGTCTCTTCAGGATGGCCTCTTTACTAAGCATTCATGTAATGGCAAACAAGCAAGAACATGAAGACGGCTGCCAGGAAACCACCACCACATACTGGCCAAACAAGCTCTCCAGAATCATAACATAGCTGCACACACAAATTGCTAGAAAATACAGCAAGGTGGATTGCTGTCACCATGAGGTTCAGGAGGAGTTCAACCGCCTTTAGTAGAGCTGTGCTCTCCTAAACCAGCTGGTGATACAGCCCTTGGGACTAAGAACAGATCATGATAGAGTCAAGCAGATGTAAGAATAGCGCTACAACTCCAGATAATAAGCTACCTGCCATACAGATGAAACAGAGAAGAAAAGGGAAGCTGAGGTTAAACCCAGCCACACAGCAATGAGGATTTGCCAGGTTCATCTGAGCGTAGATCAGGGCTGCATCACCAGCTGTACTGATTGACAGTTCTCCCTGAAGATAAAAGCATTGCATCAGTTTACAGCAGTTCGCTGTTACAGCTGCATCTGCTGAACATTAGCTGACACGTTACTTGCACTGACATGGTATTTAATGGTGCGGTGAGGAGCACTCCAGTAGTTACACTTGTACAGTCGTCCTGTGCCATGCAGACAGGGCAATCCACAGCCAGTGCATGCACACATCACAGCAGCACTGCTTTTGTTGCTTCCAAGAAATCACTGAATTCCTTCCTGATAGTCGATTATAATTGACCATTAAAATGTTTGCCCCAAAAGCTGGTTATATAGTAATAGACAACTGGGGTAGTGAAACCCCAGTTTTCTTCTGTCCCTGCAACTAAGGCAATAACCACATTTACCCCCTAGAGGAAGCTAGCTTTTACTTGCAGAACTAACAAAAACAAGCACTCAACTCTTAATAGTGTAGCACACTTTTTTCCTCCACTTGTTTCATGTATAGAATCATCTCATTGACTTTTTTCTTGGCCTCTAAAGGCCAAACCAGAGTGACACACTGAAGAACTGCCAAGGCACTTTGTCAGCCAGAAGAATTAAATCCCTGTTGCATTTGGGAAGAACTTCAGTAGGAGAAACGTCATAGAGAAAAGGCAGTAGGATTTCCAGCTCCCAGTTTCTATATGGCAATCCAAGTTTCCTCCTCAACCTGTTTTCTTAGTAGTGGACACAAAGATTGAAAAAATGACAAAAGAAGTGTGAGGCATACATTTTTGGCTCACATACTCTGATTTCTGTGATAGGAAGAGCAGTGATACCTTCCTCCCCTTTCCTCAGACTTTGAGGATAGTAGGACAAACACTGTATTATTTTGCAGATAGAATGTCAAGATGAAAAAAATGAAAATGTCAAAAAAGCAGCTGATACAGTATTACTTAAGGACAGTTTTGTTGAGAAAAACTGACCAAATGATTTACAAAAGGCTTTTAACAGGGTAGTCTTTGGATTACACTGAAGATGAAAAATAAATGAAAATCTATTTCACATTTACTTTAGCCTAGTCATTTGACAGATGAGGGCAAAACCTGGCAAGAACACAAGTTTTAATCTTCGGATGAAGCAACTTTATTTGCAGTTTTGTGGATTAGAAGTTTGCTCGGTGCAACATAAGAGATCCATTTTCAGATGTTTTCTGTCAAAACTCCTTTGCCTGCCTGGGACTCCCACAAGAAGCAGATGAGTAAGAAGATAAAGGACCTCCTGTTCCACCTCAGGACGGAGGTCACCATGCACTGAGCCTGTCCTGCCCAGGTTTTAGCCAGTGCACCACTGCTTTCTCCACTTCCTATCTCAAAGCATCTTGAGACACATCTCTCCCCAGTCCTGGGAGGAACCAGCTCTGCTTCGGGATTGCCCCATGACTGGAGGTGGATCTTTGAGCAGGGGATATTGCTCTCAATGCCCACTTTTTGCTTGGCCAGATGAGACTTCCATCTGCTCTTGTTTCAAGGATTACTGCCTGGAATTAGGGTTTCTCTTCCTTGCCTCTGCTTGAATCATTCCTTTGCTTCTGCTATTTCTACAGCCTTTTCCTTTTCACCAAAGGTCAGGAGAGGGTATAAAACCCAAAGGAAAAAGCTCTGCACAGTCTCAGTGGGCACAAGACATAAGTTAATGTCATTCTTCATTAAGCTTACTACACTAGAGCTGCATCAGCTACTTATGGATAAACTAGTGCATAGTAGCATTTTTTTCCTAAGGTATAGACTACAGAGAGCCAGCAACATTAAACCAGACTGACAGGTAGTCAGAAGCAGCTTTCTCTTGTTTACTCATGACAGGAGGTGTTCAAAGTATTAGGGAATTCTTTTTTTCCCCCTGTATGGAATTTATAGATTGAGAGGAGGGGTTGATCTTTTTAAAGCTACTAAGGAATCAAGGTGACAAGTGGAGAGCTGATATCTAATGCTTTGAAAATCGGCTACAGTCCTGTATTTATTATAAACCTATCACAGCACATCCTGCTCTAAGACTTACAGAAAATGTGTTGCTAAGTCCCAGGGAATTATTGATTTTTTAATTTTTTCCCCCCTTCACAGTGATATTGCTTGACTGTGGTAGAGCCAATAACTTCAGGAAGGAGAGGAAAAATAAATAAATAAAAAGAATCAATAATACTATTATCAACTGTTGACTACAGTTTAGAGCAGCAATAATCTCCTGTAAAATGCTTTGCAGAAGTACCAGTTGACATTCAAGTACAGTATTAATGCCTTGGTCAAATCATTAAATGCTGATAGTATTTGATCTTTTGATGATTTCTTTTTGGCCAGATTACATTTCTGTGGCCACCAGTATCGTTTGAACTTCAAATCTGAGCCACATGTGGCTGAGAACTGCAATGTCTGCTGTTGGCATTATCTTTTTGCTACCAGTAAGAGTAATTGGTCCCCTCCCTACCTCCATTAACAGCAGCTGGATGTTAACACCCAATACTGATTTGTATGTTGAATTTTAATTCAGTATCTCCCATCACTGAGGTCCGATTCCTCCAGTAATACATACAAGTGATCATCCTGTAGCTTAACTTGCCCTTCTCCCCTACATTCTCTTTCCAGAAAGACAGCTCATGCAGGACAATGCTTTGTTTAAATACAGTTCTGTTTCTGAGCATTTTTCAGATGTTGGGATAGAAAAGCATAGTTTCCTGACAGTTCTTAGTTCCTGGACCTTCCTAAAACAATTTCCAACAGAGCTGAGCTCCCAGCACAGAACAGTTCTGCTCATACAACATAATGTTTTATTGGGCCAGATCTATCTCAAACTAGATGAATTTCAGAGAAAACTACCTTGCAATTAGCAATTGCACTTGATAAAGACAAGGGGAATCTAAACCAACAACTGGTCCTCAAGACAGTTTTGAGCAATATGCATTCAGACACCTGGTCCAAAGGATCAGACTAGTCCAAAAGCACAAGTCAGAAGCCCAAACTGCCTATGATACAGATGTAGAGCTCTCAACATCAGCTTCTTTGATCTACTGACCCATTTGGACATCAAACTATTCACTACTGTAGACAACTATTCAGAGGCTAGTCCTTCTTTTACATGCCTTGGAGAAAGAACATATGATTGATTCATGTGTCTACAGCATGTTGAAAATGTTTCTTGGTTTTATCTGTTAGACTAAGGCTTCTTCTGGAGGTCACATATGTAATCTACAAGTGAATAACATGAAGACAGCTAATGGCCTTCCAAAAAGCATAGGCTGATTGTATAAATCTGTTTCTATAGATGAAGCAGTCTCTGTGCTTTCATCTGTATTTATATCACAGTTTCAAAGCTATTAATAAACTTCAGTAAATGATTTGGCTATGGAAAAGACTAGTACTGCAATCTGGAAACATAGGAGCAGTTAATCCTAACACAATATACCAAACTTGCACTGAGGAAACAAAATAAAAACAGTTGATAAGGTTTCTCTGCAATAGAATCCAAAATGTTACACCCTTCTTTGATGTGGTAAAGTGCTACTAAATATTTTTAAAATGTGTATGTACTGATGAACATGAAACTTGGCATATTTTTCCAGATATCAACTTAACTTTAGCAAATGCAATCAAGGTATCAAGGTTTTAAGTGCCTAAGCAGCATGCCAAGGTCTACCACAGAGTCAATAACTTATTATATAAGCATTTTAAGGCAGTCCAAGCTAATGTTAAAATGCATTCTAGACACATCATTACCTATAAGCACTGTGCAAGACAAGTGCCAGTTATGGTTTCAGAGCTAGGGGTTAACAAGTAGCACAGGAGCATTTTTGTTTATGGTATGTGCAAACTAGGGGCAATATAGCATATTAAAACTAGAGCTTTTAACAGGCGTTTCTGAAGCCATACACAGAACTATATAAACTGCATTTATGGTATAATTTCAAAATAAGTATTTTAATAATTCTTGTTCATGCATCTCAGGTATCAAGGGAAAAGTGATAATTCATATTACATCAGGTTATACAATGAATCTGTTGAATTGTGTAGAAAAAGGGCATACAATGCACATGTTAGTTTAATTCTAGCGGTTTTCTAACTAAGTGAGAACTTAAAATTTATCTTGTCTTTTAAAGGAGCATTACTCTGAACCCAGCTTATTTCCGGAATCACCTGCGTCAAGCTGCCGTGTTCAGGTGTTTAGAAAGATACTCAGAAGCAGCAAGGTACTCTGGTATTAATAGATTTAGATTTCTAATCATGTCTCTACAGCTTTCAACTGTCTATAATAACATCCTATATTTTTTTTCAAAAGAAAGTTGAAATATTGACTTTGCATATATATTGTCACATGCAGTAGAACTCCAACCCCTTCAGTCTGTAATTAGTGGCTACAATTAGCCTAATGCATGTAACAGTTGTCAGGGGCAGAGCTGTGTCCTGGTTGGGCCCCACTGCCCCAAAGACCCAAAACCTCAACAGGCACCATCAGTTTTTAACCACTGAACATGCTTAAATTGAAAGGGCTGCATGGCAAAATGTAGTGGTAGCTTCTTATGGATCATCATTACTAATAATACTAGGCATTTATAGATGGCTGCTCAGCTGAGGACCACAAGGTATAGCACAAAAATATTTCACAAATCATTAGCTAACTAATGGCAGACCAGTCAGTGTGAATTAGGCAAGAGACTGAAAAGGTCACTTTGCCCATCATTTAAGACAGATGCTAGTGGTAGAGCTCTACAGGTATTAAAATTGTAACAACACATTTTGTATAGGGAAGAAGAAAGCATTTTCCAAGCAGAGCTGCAGAGAGGATTCAGAAACATGGTCTCCCTTTATCTGGGCTGAATTTCAGTCAAAAACACCCTAGATGAACACTTCTACCAGGCACAGCCTTGGCAACAATTTTAGTGTCTACCCACTAGAGCTGTAGAAGTCAAGAAGGGGGAGAAGAAATCATAAACATTTTTCCAAGTTAAAATTATGACTTCAGATAAGCCTAAAATATTTCACTTGACTGTAAACATTTTTTTTGAATGCATCTCACTTCTTAGAAAAAAGAGCTGTTTCAAACTGAGAAATGGAAAAGTGTTGTTCAAAACCCCTGAAGCATTGTGACATTTTCCAGATCACCCTTTGAGAGCAATTCCCTTGCCTAATCTGAATGGACAGATCCTTCAGAACTCCATTTCACCAACATTATATAGAAAATTTTATAGAGATATATATAAAGCAAGTGTCAGACACCCCTAATCACAGAAGCCAGCTTTTATATGTCACTGGTAACACTTCTGAATCAGAAAAAAATCCCCAAAAATTTGGGGCAGAAAGTTATTACCTACTGGATCACTGACAGCTGAGGTCCACAGAATAGGCAGATTTTTAAAACTGTTTTAGGAGAATATGTGGCTCACTACATCAGGAAGCAAGAGGGAATAGCTCAGAAGCTTTCATGAGACAGTATGACTGCAAATGGGGAGCGGGTGTAAAGGAGAGGAATATTTGGACAGACTGAACCCAAGGTGGTTCCAAAGCCAGTGACACCAGCAGGACTCAGTTCAGCCTAGTTTAACCATGTTAACAACTGCACAGAGCTTTCACAGAAGATTGTGTTAAACAAAGCTTTGCACCACTCTGTCACCTCATTGGAGTCATTGCTCTTGGTCAAACTCCATTAGTGACACAAGTGTTCTCTACCCATTATAGACTGCACCATCCAGGCATTTGGTCATGGTTTTCTAATAAGCTTAGTAGTTTGAGCTGTCATTTACTTCTGCTTGCTTAATGCAGAAGATCACTGTATATCTCTACTTTTAAAGTAGCCCTGACCTTCCTACCACGCATTGTTTAGACTTATTACATTGTATGCTAATTGTGTGCTAGAACACTAGGAATCTAAACAGGAGAATTTGGCTGTTAGCAGTACTGCTTGGGACAAGCAAGATGGATAAGCAAATTTAAGTTGGACTCTGTCAAGTTGGGATCTCACATGATTTCCCCCCTGCCCCAAGGACACAATACACCAAATTCTTTCCAATAAATTCAAGTTCCAGTTCTAAAATTAAGGAGTAAAGCAGAGAATAGTCAAATGGAATATAAGTGTTTTCAAGTTTACGTGCAATTTTCACTAGTACTTGTTGGCCCAATATACCCATATTTGCATTGCTTCCAATTTTCATCAGCTGCAGAATGATTCTCTTGGGGGAGCACTATGATCAGCTGCCACCATGTAAAGTACAGCCAAAGGCCATTTCCCATTGTAAAGCAATCCTC
>JAVCKT010017483.1:28987-43046 GCA_032273925.1 Rhynchotus rufescens
CGCCCCCCCCCCCCCCCCCCCCCCCCCCCCCAAAAAAAACCAAAAAAAAAAAAAAAAAAAAAAAAAAAGCCTCTCCTTGAGTGCTGTAAGGCGTCCCCAAGCTTCTGTGAACCTCTCATATTCAGGAGCCTGGAATAAATGGTCATTATAGGTGGGTTCTTCCATTAAACTACTACTAGAATGTTCTATCCCACCACGAACCTGGTACCAGTCCCAAAGTATCAACAGTAAATGAAAGCCACAGCCCTTGGTCACTGTGGTTCATCCTGAGTACAATTTGCTTTTGGCACAGTGCTTGGGAAGGGGAGGAACACCTGAGAAGGAGATGTGCTGGTGCATCCCGTCTCGGCAGCCCTTGTGCCAGCGCTGGCAGCTCTGCAGCGCAGCAAGGTCAACAAAACAGGCAGGCTGAAAAACACTGGAAAAAGAAAATGCAGCCTGGGCACCATACAGCTCTTTTCAGCAGAAGGGAGAGACAAGAAGCAGCTCTCTGAGGACAAGGAAGAGGCAGCGTAGAAGAGGTGTCAGCTGGAAGCTACACAGCCCCTGCGGGGCAGCGCACTGCGCGCTCGCGTCCCGGCGCTTCCCGCTGCCGCTTCAGGTGCGTGCCCTCATTTCAGAGGCTCAGATTGCCAAGATCCTCTTAAAGCAAAGATGCTAAGGTAGTTCCAAAGCAATATTAAATCAAGAGATTCCCTAAAATAGCTTTACATTTTATACAAGCAAAATTATAATATATCCTGACAAAATCAACTCTTTACATACAGACATGCAAAAAACAGAGATAAAATACAATGTAAATGATATGGGACCTCCATAAACACTATACTCTGACAAAAACAATTTAAAATACACTTAAAATTCTCATTTTGAAAATAACTTAAAGTAATTTGGCATATAACTGTGAATTAGCAACAGAGATACCAATATAAAGTGACATTTTAAGTTGAGCAAGCCATGAAATACTTCCTAACATGTTAGACACACCAACAAGATGATAGTAATAGGTTCAATTATATACCAAAAATTTACCAACTACACCCCAGCTAAACTAATACAAGCCAAAATCCAACTCTAGCTTTTAACCTTTAGAATCTCTATATACGAAATATTTCCTGCTTTATAATGTATGAAACTGCTCATAATATATAAGAATCATGGTATAGTCCAATTTTAAAATGTGTGTATTCTATCTCACATAATTTTGTCAAATTGCAATTGCCATAAATATTCAGGCAAGTGAGATTTTTTAAAACTCTTTTTCCGTATGTTCTTCCCATCCTTTCTTGATTTAGAAAAAGCTGGACCAATTAACAGAAGTACAAAATTCTCCATCCTACTATTTTATTAGCACATACATTTTGTCTCATTTGCAAATACTCCTTACAAAATTTTTAAACAGAGCTATAACTAATAAGCTCCAAAATTTCAGCCCCGAGCTGGGGCTGAAGGATGGCTGAGCTGAATCGGACACACAGATTTATCTACCCAAGTGCAGCAAGCTCAGGATAATGCTTGCCACTGGTTTTCACTACCATTCACATATTTCATGGCTTCTCCACTACAAACACGTATTTATTTTTAATCTGAATTACTGAAAAGATTTTAATGATGTAGTCCCCAAAGCAGAACATAGCTGATGACCTCAGAAGGACCCTAGCAGACACTACTGCTATTGTATTCAATGGAGACGCCAAATTTCATACAAGAGAAAACAATAATAATCTCTTCCTAAAACTGGCATTCCTGCAATTCTGACTGTACACATGTTCTAAGCACCAATTATTTAACATCTATGACATCAAAATAATCAAGCCCAATATGAAACTCTATTGTTTTAATAAATTTACACGAACAACAAATTAACAAAATAAAAGTGATACAGTTTGAGTGGTGTTTTCTTTTCCCTCTAGAGAGCAAAGCACACAGTTTTCTACTTAATAAAAACAAAATGGAAACCGACTTACAACACTGACTTCAACCTCCTTGTGAAAGCCTGTGCTGGGGATGCCACAAATGCTGCCACCTCTGAGCGGGTTTTGTCTGTAGAAGGTTCAGAAACGGCCGTTTTAATCACAACATTTTTTAGAGGTAGCTGTGCATTTTGTTTCTATTTTACTGAATTACAGAAATCTCTAAGCATCATGGCTGTGACTTCCCTGTAAAGATTAGAAATCAAATCAGATCCAAAGAGCTGAAGTGCACCTGGACCTATAATGTGTATAGGAACTCGAAAAACAGGGCAAGAGGAAACATGGTACCACACTACATGCTTCCATCAGGTTTTATCAGCGCAACTGCCCTACGACTGATGTAGCATTCACATCTGCTGATTTGCTTAAAGCAGACTTCAACTTTTAACTTCCTCAGATGACTGAATTGCTAGTAATAAAGCACTATAAGATGGAAAACACAATATCTCCATGCTGGAGTATTTTTAAATTAAGCCTAACCTTATCCTACTTCAAAGCAACCCTTGCAGATGTTAGGTGTCCCAAAGCAGACTTCTCCTTTCTCTCCTTTCGACCTGTACAGCTGGGATACCTGGCACCTTCAAAAGTGCAAGGGTGCCCTGGGGAAGGAATAGCAATGGTGCAGGTAAATAAAGGGCTCTTAGCAGTCATCTTCACATTTGCAGCATACTAAATATAGTATAGGGAAGTAATCAATAGAGACAGCAAGCTTTAAGCAATCTGTATTGTATAATCTTTCCTATATGGCAGAATGAAGAAAGAAATCTTTCTTAGAAAGGCTTTAACTCAGAGAAAAGAAAAAAACTGGTACGAAATGTCTTTAAAAAAATCTTTTAAAATTCTTAACTATGACATAAAAGCTAGAACAAATGACAACAGAATAAAGCTAGGCTTTTAGTTCAAATTTCAAACAGAAACAAACCTAATTTCAGAATTAGGTATGAGGACATATGGGCAGTCTATCACCTGACTACCAAACTACAGTACTAAAGCTAACACATATTTGTTAATCCCAAGAGGTAAAACGCTGCTTTGTCTTCTAGGGGTCTTGCAGCAGATGAGTGCCCATTATGAAACCGATGCATTTTTTTCATACTGAAGCTCCCAAGGGAATTCCAGTTCCTCAGTAGTAAACAGATTTTTCATCTCCTCTACCCTAAGTGTCAACAGATTTTTCATCTCCTCTACCCTAAGTGTCATCCATACTTCGGTTTATCAAGTGTGCATCAAGTATAAGACATATAGATTAAGCACCTATAACAAAAAAGTTTTTGACAGTCTACAGTTTTATTATGGTAAGGCTTTTTAGATTTCAGTGACAACTTGATCTTTTTAATCAATAGATCACATTCTGATAGGGAATGACTGAAATTTAGTGACACAATTACCAGTTACAAACACCAAGCCCTCTTCAGACAGCCTGAGATACCTACGGGGAGGCACACTTCCCATTGCTGCTCTCTGATGTACTATTTGTCTCACCATGGGAAAGAATATAGCGTGGCCAAGTGATCAATGATAGAAAAGCTGTAGAAACCTTTTCGTCCTCTAGGAGATTCTCACCCTGTTCAAGTAACAGTCTAGTCTCCCCAACGAAGTCGCTTATAAAGGCTGTTTTTTCCACTACAGCACAGCTGATCCAGCTGACGAGAAACAGAACTTCCTCTTCCTCCCCATCACATATTCCAGGTGTTCTCCTTGTCCAGTCTACCAGCTATGCAGCTCAGCAGTCCAGCTCAGACAGGGCAGGACGGAAGAGAGGCTAGGACAGCCGGGTGCTTCCCGCTCCTTGGCGGCTCAAGCACCAGACGCAGAGCTCCTTGCGGCAGCCTCTGTCCGCAGAGGGACGGTCGCGCTGTCCAGCTGGGTCCTTTGTGGCCATTTGCTCCTCACGCTTTAAGAGCGGAACTAACAGCAACTTAGGTGAATTTTTCAGCCACTCTCTTTCCAAGGTAAGTCTGTATCTGTGCTACCCTAAACGCAGCACTTTTGAGTTTTAGACTGTACACAAAAACACTGCACATGCTACAGAGAGTAACCTTACAGTTTCTTTAAACAGCTCTATTTACTTAATATATCAAAGGAAAATTAATAAATTACTTGATTATGATGAATAAGAACCTACATGAAGGAAGTATAAGGGATTAATGAGATTAATCAGGAGACTAAAAAAGCAGAAGTGCACAGCAAGGGCAGTGTGTTAAACACACTGCATTCATTTCTGAGCACTGTGACTGTCCACAGCACCGAGCACAGCGCTGCGACAGCAGTGGCAGCAGCGGTGCAGAATTAACACAGAGTACCGAAACACACCACTAACTACAATCATTTTAATATTGGCACAGTGTTTTTCAGATGCCATATCAACAGGCACCTCAACAAAGGAAAACTAGATTTAAAAAAAATTTTTTTTAATCAATAATATTCTGAGCTGTCTTGGATAAATCATTTTCAAGCTAATGTTGAATTACTAGTTTGCCTATCTTGTATGCAAATCTGTGTGGGGCACTTTGTGATTTTTATTCATGGTGTCATATATTTTCAGACAAAAAGGAACATCTGATCTCTTAGTCACTTAGAAACAGGCTACAGAATTTCCTCCACTTATGCATATACTGGTTAAAAAAGAAAAAAAAAAAAAAAGAAAGGTTGTGTAGTGCATATGTTCCAAAACGTATTCCGTCTTGGTTTGAAGGTATAAAGACACTCTTTGTAGCATCTTCCTCTTACCCTCATTGCTACAGAAAATTCTAATCTTCATTCGAAATACATTTGGATTGGATGGTCGGTCATTGAATTCCATTATTCCTTACCTTGCCAAACTGAAGAGCTCTTTACTTTGCCCCATTAAGGCTCTTTCACATGGCAAGGTAACTGGATACTCTCAATATTCATACAAGTTCATAGAATCTCATTTAGTCATGCTCTCCAACACTGAAAATATTATCATTATTCTTCCCTACTACTTTTCCAGGATTTAAATATTCATTTTGACATTAAATATTAAACAGAGGAACCAGCATGGAATTCACAATTCACATCTCCCTGTGCCAATGATTTACTCCTCTATACTTTTACTATGTATCTTCAAAGATGGCACGGAAACTACTGCAGAATTTTACTAGAAATTCTCAGAATCACAAGCATGAAAAAAAAAAAAATCAAGCTATTATTCAACTCAGTGAGTTTTAACTGTTTTTTGTTGTTTTGTAGACCCTTAACATTTCCCAGGAGAAACATGGAGTCCTGTATATCCAAAAGAAATGCAAAGTATTTACCTGACCAGCTGGCTTGTTTTTTCCCAGTTAGCTTTTGCATATTCTTCAGTGCACACATCCCCATAGGTCTACAAACAACAGGATGGAAACTACTATTATTACTATTAACTTATTATTAGAAAGTTTCCCATAATGGAAAATCTCCCCAGGAGCCTATTCTAATTCTTCATACATAGATTTAACACTGGAGTGGAAATAAATAATTTAAAAGGTGGCTAAACAAATCCAGTGTGCAAATATTCAAAATTAAGAGAAAAAAATCAAAATATGAGGAAAATGGTTTAAAGAAAAAAAGAAAGGGGAGATAAGATCAAATCCCAGTGACCTACAAGCAGTTTGAGACTATTAAAAATACTGTAATAGAAGATCAGGAAAAAGAACTGTCACAATTAAAAAGAAAAAGTGGCACCCTCTTCCACTCCCCACTACAGAGGCTATTATAAGGAAAAAAGTCAGTAATACTGACTGAGAATGAAACGTTTGCCCAGATGAGAAGAAAATGAGAAGGAAAAGGAAAAACCTTAATACATGCAGTTCAGAAGCCAACAGAAAATTAAGTGGGCTAGAAAAGAATATGAAGAGCATCTTGCAAAGGTTGTTCAAACTGCTCTCCTAATGCATCAAAATCCCAACTCCAAGCAAGACATCAGAGGCACTGCTGGGTAACCAAAGCACAGAAACACAACCCAGGGGCACTAAAGCCGCAGCACTATGAGCTCTTTTCACAGGTCTTTACTGCTAAAGACACTACAAAGATTTTTAAACTCAAAGCAATCCCAATAGGCAGGTCAAGGCTAGATAATTTTGATGTAAACATGTAGGAATTACGAGGTATCAGTAGGTCACCAGGACTGGTGACAGCTGGACAAGGGAACTGAAGATACTGAAAAGCAAAAGTGCAGAGCTGCGGGCCCAGGGATGCCACCCACGCCTGCAAACGGCACCATCCGGCATGACAGAGCTCCCATCTATGGAAGCTAAGCTGCCACAGGAGCAGGAGAGCGGATCTTGCATGGCCTGAGGATGCCACTTCACCAAAAAACAGACACTGCTGCGCCTGCATCTTCTCTGCTACGCATGGTCTGGTCTCTGCATCTCAAGAAGGATGTAGTGGAATTACGAGCAAGTACAGAGAGGGCAACCAAAACTGTCTGGGGAAGGAGCAGCTGCTTTTACAAAGATGGGATAAAAAGGCAGAGTTTCCACAGGCTCTCATTCAAATCTCAGAGTCCATGAATTAAGGTATCTGACAAAAATAACAAGAAATCTATTTAAAATAAGTATTAGAAAAAAAAAAAAAAAACAATCTTCCTCAAGAAGCTTTCTTTTAAAAGATACTTGCTGCCTGAGGAGGCTGTGGAGGCAGACAGCTAGCAGGTCCAAAACCAACTTAAATTCACAGACAAGAGATCCATAAACAGAACCAGAAGGGCAATGCAGGGATGCACCACCTACACTGCAGTGGTTCTGGGCACTGAGAGAGGCCAAGAGAGACGCACTGTGCAGAAGGGGCCCAGCTTGCCAGCTCTGCTGAAACACCTGAGGGCTAGATGGGACTACTGATAGGACTCTGTAGGCTATTTCTTATGAGCCAATTACTTTTTAAAAGCTTTCCCATTACACCAACCAACCTTCCCTGCCGCTATTTAAATCCTCTAGTTTTTCTCCTCTCTGCTGTAAACGCAGAGAACAGATTATATTCCAGTTTTTCTTCTTTAACTTAAAATAACTGCAGTTCTTGCAACCCACACCCACAGGTCACATTGCCTGCATTGCTGAACGCTCTCTCACTGCTTTCTGCTGGTCTCTTGCCACACTCTCCAGTTTTCTTCAACTGCTGCATTCAGAGACGGGCACAGTTGCATGGCTAAGACCTGACCTACTCAGTGGAGCAGCCAGATGCACCTTGCAGGCTCTGTCACCGCATGCCTGGGTTCACCTTCTTTGCAACAGTGACAAACAATTTGTACATTCAGCTTGTGGCAACTCCCGGATTCTTTCCTACAGAGCTACTACCTACCTGCTTGCTCCGTGTCCCTGGCCTTGTACAGCCGACCATTCCAGGGTGCCCACGACACTTGCACCTTCCAAACAGCTGCCACTTCCTTACAGACCAGGTCTCCAAGTCACTGGCATCACTCTGAATTTGAAGTCCATCCTCTAACACCCCTGCAGCCCCTTGCACCCTGGCAACACCTGAAAATGTGACATACCTTCTCTTTCCCATTACTCAGCTCATCAAAGCAAGCCCTGAGCAGGCAGCAAGCCTGTCAGAGCTTAGTGATATTCTGTACCACGCTCACATCCATCTCGATAGAGAACTTCCAATAATTACTCAGCACCTTTTTCTAACAGTTTTGCTGTTAGAAACAAAACTCAGTTACTTCATGTAATTTATGAGTCTAGTTTCCCTATAAAATCTTATTCACAGTATATCAGAAGTTTGAGAAAATTCAGGATACACCATTAGAAGCTTCTCTCCTGTTATCTTGTTAAAGAAATTAAATTTGATTAGTTTGATACAATTTAACTTTGCCAAATCCACCACGATGCATACTTTCCTTGTTCCAGGGCTTTCCCTTAAAATTGTGTTAAGTGCTTTACCACATTAAAACCCATTTTGTTTGAACATGAGAAAGCATGAAAGGCAAGCCAGATTATTTTCTCAGTTTGTTTATTATTACATCCCAGTCTATGCTATCTATAAATCCTATCAGCAACCATTTAGCACTGGCTTCCTGAAGCACTGAGCCTGTCAAACAGAGCCAGACATAAAACTGATTTCTGCAACACCGAGTCAAAACAACTTGACCTCATCCACCTCAGCCCCTGAATTTTAGACACACCTTCCAGTGTGACTTTGGCCAGGAAAAGAGTCATATAAAACTACGATGGGAATAGGAAAAAAAAGAAGAGGTAGGGAGAGGGAGGGAGAGAAGGAAGAATCCAGCTTAGTCTCAAAAGCAGCAGCGTATTTACCAAAGCTGTATTTCTTTTGTTTACAGCATGACCGATATTTAACTCTGGCACTAACTCAACAGAGTAAAAGAGTGTTCCAGAATAATGGCATAATTAACTCAAAATGCCCAGTGCAAATATAAAAGAAAAACACCTTCAAATATTCAACAAATAGCACCTTGCCACAACTATTGTTATCTGCGGCTGCCAATCAGTATTGTTATGGTTGTACAAAGACTCCAGTGCACCAGACTGTCGCTAATTATGTATATTCAAGTGATTAGCAAGCACTTGTTGCCTCGTTCACACCACCCTCCAAACAGCAGCCTTTGAGAGGAGAATAGACTGCAAATTTATTGAGGGAACACTGTTAATCCTTTGGGGAGAATGTAAATGTAAACAGGACTACTCTACATCAAGGTGCTTTGACAACAAAAATCATCTGCATAAACACATGCTCAACAACAAACAGGTGTTCTATTTCACAACTAGCGCCCATTTGATGCTTTCAAGTAAGCATTATGCACAAACTGTTAGAAGTACTTTGAAACCAGCTGCAATTACTATAATTAGCTGTTTTCCTACACTTTAGTTCTTTTTTTTTTTTTTTTTCCTCTGTACCTGTTCAGTATTGTGTCGGTCGCCAGCTATAACTCAAATGAAACTAAGGTTTCTAGCCTCTTGTGTGAAGATTACTATCCTGGACTATGGTAAATTCACAGATACCATTCAAGCGCCACCAGTAATAAAAAGATCCTTGCAAAAAATAACTTTACAGTCCTACAAATGTCAGGTCACTCATGCAACACTCATCACGAATAGGAAAACAAGGACAACTGCCAAAATAGTACCATAAAAATAGTAAGCCTTCAGTGTTCAGGATTTCCCTTTTTAACAGAAATGTTCCCAGGAACTAACAAGATTTATTTATAATAACAAGAAGTTCTCTTCTGGTTTTACCAGACAATAGGTGGGTGAAAATCTTGTCTGTAGACAGCTACTGCTCCTCATTAATGTTTTAAGAAAAAAATATTTGGTCAGACCGCATGTACTTCCCTCTGTTTAATGAACACAAAAGCCACTCAAAGCACCCCTACGCAGTTTTTTAATTGTTTAAATAACTTATTCAAGTGACATTCTGTTCCTGCTTTGCAGTCTTCTGCTGCATCTACACAGCTGTTTATTTTCAAGCCTCTTACTGAGCAACAGCTCCAATTTCTCTACCACAGCGATGTGCTTCTACAGGTGAGTTAGTACCAACTGTGACCAGTCTAGTGGCCTTGTCTCCAAAACCAAACCCTAAAGTAACAAAGCTCATAAACTGAGCTGGCAGGGTGACCCACTGCTAAAATCTCTGGTTCTACCAGCTTATGATTTGTCATATTTTAGCTACTGAACTGCATAATTCCATATTCAGCATCTGCTGAAGGAGGAAAATTTTCACAAGTGAAAAGCTTAACAAGCTTAACTGGGACTGCACAGGGAGAATGATCACAGCTGGGAGAAAGGGCTGTAGATGATAAATCCACAGAGCTAGAAAAAGGCCAGAGACTGAAAGGAGGAGCTTGATCCTGAGCGAAGGCAGGAAAATCAGTGACCAGAGTCCAGCACCTTCCAGGACTGGTAGGTAAGTCTGCTACTGACAGCTTACTTGGACATCAGTCATCAATATTAAAATCCCCCTGAGGTCCCACTACTGCATCTGTAATAGACAAGCTCTGTTTTTAAGAACATTCACATCAGGTGACCTACAGAGCCCTGTAAAGTTTTAACAAGGTCTACTACATATTTTCACCAGCTTCTTCTTAGCTGGAAATTATGCAGTGGCTTCAATTCTGCTGGGTCATCCAAGGAATTCACACTGTATTCATAGTAGTTACTTCCTAAGATACCCAAAGAATGAATAGAAAGGTTTTGAAAGTTTAGAATATTATGAGACCTCCCACAAAGATGCAGGGAACATCCTATGTCTAGCATATTCCAGACAAACTTGATTTGGGGGCTTCTTCTAGAGATTAGTATCTCCCTTTGAGAGAATGACAGATCAGCTGATGCTCTCAGTCTGTCCATTAGCTAACGGATAGGGTCTAGGCAGTGGGTCCCAGCATTTTTTTCACCCTCATGCTGAAACTGGATTTTCTTCATCACTGCTTCTTTCTCAACAAACAGAAAAATGTAGGAGAGCTTCTAAAAAATGAAAACTGACACATGGGCACACGCATACTTAGCTGCTATATTCAAATGTAAAGAAAAACCACAATTAGGTTTACATGTAGGTTTCTGAAAATCCTAATATAAATTACCAGCTGTACATGAGAGCTGTACATGTCTTTCATTGGAAGTCACCATCCATTAGCATTTACAAATACATACACATTATTTGATAAAAGTGCTAAAGCTCTCACTATAATCCAGGGCATATATTTAAACATGTGTTCAACATGGGTATGAAAACATCCTAAAGAAATGATTTGAAAACACAAGTTTTAAACAAATCAGAGAGAAAAAAGAGAATAATTTTAATGTAAGGCCATTTGGAGCTTTATAGCTTTACAGTTACCTCTGATTTACCACTTCTTGTAACACACTTTTCTTAGAGCCCCTTTTTTTTCCCATGAATTCACCATTAATATTTTTTTTTTTTTTTTTTTTTTTTTTTTTTTTGCACGTGTTCTGTTGGAAGGCGAAATCTCTCTCTAAATACAGAGCTGGGCAAATGTAAAGGACAAGAATTTCTGTACCAAGCTTATGCTGTTTTCTAAGGCTTAAACACATGTCCATACACAACTATTACTCTGATTCTCCCTGCAAAACCCTACATGGCCATTACAAACACTTTCGGCAGGAGTAAGCCAGATTCGACTGCTGGATTTCCTTAGGAAGACCCAGGATCTTTCGGATGAACCTGTCCCTTCCTACAAAACACAGGTGAGCAGGTGGGGTGAAGCCTGGTGGGAAAGCACAGTCATTCCTTCACAACTCCAAGGAACGCTTTCTTGGCTGGCAGCCAGCAGCCATGCAAGGGGATGGGACTACACAGGCTAAAGCATCACCCCTACACAGGTCTTACCTGTAATTTTTCGTATTATTTTAAAGTCTTCCTCTTAAGGACAACTAATGTGCAATACCAGAGAAAAGATAGTATTCATTACTACGCTGAAAAAAAAAAGCACAATTGCACTCAATATTCTCCAAATGATGTAATGTAGCCCTGTGCTCTAGCCAGCCATCCTGCTTGGACGTGTAATCTTTGGCAGTAAGAGTTCATCGGATAGTTGGTAAGGAAAGGAAACCCTCCTTTCAGAAAGTTTGTTTTGCAGCAATGACTCCACACAGGTCATGCACGTAGCTATCTCAGGATGTATCTAGAAAAGCAGCGTTAGCAGCCAGCTCCTTCAGCAAGTCCTCACTGCTGTAGGAGATTGGGGTCACAACCTACTGCCAATGTGTTTTGGGCACGATTATTGAGCATGAATATCATAATTCTTTTATGGATGGTTCAGCTTCCCAAACTGATTTTGTCTTTTCCTCCTGTTTAATGAATTGCTTGTGATCAGAAAAGCAGTGCTCGTGCTGCTCACAGACTACCTAGAAAGCATGTCAGCATCCCGGTTTTCTTGGTAGGGACTGAAGTTGGTTCTGGTTAAGTGTTTCAACATAACCCCTCAAAACTGTTACAACAGGCCGTTAGCAGCAGAACTGCCTCTTCCTACTGTTCCCAAACACTGGCTTCTGGAAAGAATGCACTCCCATTCCCCATTCCTTCCCTGTGTTTTAAGAGATGTCTCTGGTTTCCTCCACTCCTCAGTCCCCCTAACTTCCTAAAAAAAAAAAAAAACAAAAAACAAACTTAAAGAAAGTGATATCCCTGAAGCAAACATCTGTGGTCTCCAAGATCCTTCTTCAGCAGGCAGAGTGAGAGCACTGTACAGGTTTGTTGTTTAATAACTAAGCCTTGTCTAGTGGCTGCTGCAGCATTTAAAAGGAATGAGAGAGCAGTAGCTGTACAAATAACTACACTTTTAAAAACCATTAAACAGGGACATAACTAAAACAACATACTGCATTTACAACTACTGCTGACTAAATGCAATTGCTTCTGCTAAAATATCCATATCCCAGCCAGCGCACTGTAACGGAGATTAGAGTCCCCTGCCCCACAACAAGTCTTTTCAAGTGGCCTCTGTGCTGCTCACTGTCACCCTCCACTGCAGTTGCTCCTCTCCTGCCCTGTTCGCAGGGAGGCCCCGGGCTGCAGCAGGGCGGGCGCCGGCACCGCTGCGGGCTGCAGGCCTCGCGAGGCACTGGGGGAGGCAGCTGTGAGCAAGAAACAGAACACTTGCTCTTGCCGCCTGGCATCCCTCGAACGTCAACGTGAAAACCCCAGCTAGAGGCCCAAGCTGCAGCACAGCCTCAGATCAAGCAAGAATACCAGTAGCTGATCTCCAATAGAGGCAGTAAACCTGTAAATGCTGATTCCCACATACTTCCAGATGATTCCCTTCCCCACTTTCGCAGAATACCTTTGGAGTGACATCACTACAGTTCTAAACAGCAACCTACATTTATGACCTTGAGAAGTGAAACAGAAGGAGGAAACAATGAATGAGATCGTCAGGAATGAGAAAGAGAAAAAAAAATGTTTCTTTTCACAAATTACTGCCAATACATTTTTTTTAAAAATTTTTCCTTAAAAATTAAATTTGCATTTTCACGCTTTTATCAGTCTCCCCATTATGTAACCGTTCTTTAGGAAACCGCCAGCTACCCTGACAACTGGGATGTTTTGCCAGGGTGGCTTTGTCTAAATCCTAAAGCAGCCCTTGGCTGCGCGCTGAGCCCGCTGGCCGCCTGTGCTGGGAATGCCAATGAGAGCACTGCCCCTGCTGCCTCACACGGCGGGGACTTCAAGGTCTATCCGGGGTCACCAAACTGTCTGGGCTGCTTGCATGGGCTGCAGCGGCTGAAACGCGCAGCCGACACAGCCCCTTCCTTGCAGGGTGACAGTGGGCAGTGAGAGTTCCGGGCACAAGTGCCATTTCATTTGAAATGGAATGGAAATATATATTCCTCATATTTGTTTTCTGTTTTGGAATGTCAATTTAACTCCCCGAGTTATTAATGACATTCAACCCCCTAGGGGACAGGTAGAGAGGAAGATGCTCCAAATAACTTTTACTTTAAACAGTCAGTCAAACCAACTACCATACTCAAGCTTTCAAATAACATGATGTTTAAGATTACTAATAATTAACACTGAAACACAGAATGTGTCTGTTTAACACATACAAAGGACAGAACAAGGCCAGCAAAGCAGCCCTTGCTGAAAGAGCGTGTGCACTCGGCTATTTAGCACTGTGGCTACGGGCTCCACACTTGGTGATTCTCAAGCTTTCCTGAACGCCTGCGTTCAAAGCAGCTCTCTAACTGCATACCTGAGACTATAGTATTTGTTGTGAATTATAAGAATACTGCAGCAGGACAGAAAGCACTCAGAATTTAGAAAAAAAAGTTTGTTCCCCACATTTAACTTCTTTAATTTAGATCATTGTATACAGTGCTTAATTTGAGCCGAATCCTGCCAGAACAGGATCCAGGAACTCTCTTATTTTGACAGGGTGCCATCTGGTAACTGCTTGGATCCAGTAACTCTCAGGCTTACTAATAATAAAGTTATGAACAAATATGACTGCCTTAGACGAATAAGACTTATATTGGATGTGTAAACTGAAAATAATTACATAAACACTCATTTTAAACACAACCGCCACTTATGAGCTTCTTAATATCACATACAAGTTCCCTCTTCAAGTAGCATTTCTCTGCCACTTAAAGAGCGGTGGGGGTGAG
>JAVCKT010017483.1:43146-86419 GCA_032273925.1 Rhynchotus rufescens
AAAGAGAGAAAGAGAGAAAGAGAGAAAGAAAGAAAGAAAGAAAGAAAGAAAGAAAGAAAGAAAGAAAGAAAGAAAGATCCAGTCACTTTTGAGACAGCATTAAATATTTCCTCACAATAAAATACAGAAAAGCCATCAAAGAGAAAAATTAGGGCTGTTCACTTGCACATAGTTTAGATATCTAAAAATGATACTAATGTCTCTCTTAAAATTGGACAAAGATTGAATGTTATGTGTAATTTTTTTGTTAGAAACTTCATGCTACAATCTCTTAATGTTATCTCCTTTAAATATTGCTATATGCATTCTTCCATCCCTATACACTCATTTATTCTGCTTTTGTCACCAGGAGCGCTATGATTGCTGACTATATGTACTGGCTGTCAGGAGGCACTGAGCAGCACATAAGCAAGCTCATCAAACTGTATTGGCAGGTAAAAATTGATAGCCCAACTAGGAAGGAGGTGCCTATCTCACTATTAAGACCAAAATGAAGGATTGCTGCTTAAAAGACTGCCGACAAAGGTAGCTCTTGGGCATATCAATCAACAGGACACTATATAGTACTACTGTATTTATAATGAAGTAGATTTTCTTGGACTAATTTTAAGGGCAAAATTCAAGGTTGTTAACCCTTGGCTCATACTTCAATTTTATGGACTACTATAAAATTTAATTCTAGATACTGTATGGTCCCCAAAGCTATTTTTTTGTGAAGCCTTCCTACCTTAGTGACACTTTTCTTTTGCAATTTGCATGATAGTAATCCTCTGACACCTTTCCAAACTCTTCAACTGGAAGGAGCAGGGAGGGAAGACCATAACAAATGGTCTCAGAGAAACCTAAAGTGCTCTGTGAAGGATGACTAGTTAAGACCCTAGTTCTACAACGATTACTTATGTGGGGAGTAGGCCATTGACTTCAATGAGACTTGTCTCCTGAGTGAAACTTTCCTATTTGAGTTAGTGGTTCAGCCACATCAGCACAAAACTGAGTTTAAGAGTAGCTCTGGCTGCTCTAAGCAGAGTTCTCACAAACTCGAGGGTGAATGGATGATGAACCCTTTGCTGGTAGGAGTTCATTGCTACAGGAGCTAATGGCTCCAGACTGTGTCCCAATCACCACAGAGAACTGATGCAACCAAAGCCCATTGCAGAGGGACTCGGACAATGAAAGGCCTCCCAGGCTCATGTTCCTGCTTCCTAGTCTAGTCTTGTGGCAGTGACAGCAGGCACCCAGAAAATAAATAAATAAATAACCACAAAGGTATTGCGTTGACCAAACCAACTTATGAACTGTCCTTACTCTGTTTGGCTCAGTTCGACTTGTGGTTCTTCTCAGAGCTAATTTTGGTTCATACAGCCATTCCACAGGCTTTGTCTTACAACTGGCACAGCTCTCAAAGGATCATTTCATGGACTGCTCTTTGATGAGATGGAAGACGCCAAGTACAAGTTACTTTGGTAACTTGGTAAAAATGTTTAATAAAAATAGAGAAATGATGCATGTCCCTTTTAATAAAAAGTTGGAGCCTGATTCTATTCCCACTTACTTGAGGTTTAACCTGTTAAGAATATCACTGGCAACAAGAGGGCTTGTCCTTGTACTGTGGTATGGGAAGTAGTGCAAAATAGGTCTGAATGAAGCCAGAGTAATAAAGATCAGAATCTTGTCTTTTACTTTTGCACATAAAATTCTTCCTTTTTTGAACTATTATTAGTTGCATTCTTATTGGTAAAATGGAATAAATCTCAGGGCTGGGAGCTGTTGAATATCAGTACTGCTGTGAGTGCAAAGTGCATCTCATTCAGAGAATTACCTACTGGGCTAGTGTTTGCAGTGTCTGTGAACCTTCTTATATGCTTTCCAGCAGAGAATTTCTTCTGTATAGAATAGTTTGATTTTTTTTCCCCTACTGGGTCAGACTCGTTTAAAATCTGGAGTTCACAAACAGGTGTTATGAAGGGTCATTTCTTCGAATAGAATATCTTTTTTTGTCTCTTAACACTGGTCTCCATTGATTCCCCTTCTTGATGTCATGGCCATGAAGCTTCAAAGCCTTAACCTTTACAGAAGGAGCTGTCACCACTATCCCCTCACCCAGGAGTTCAGAGTGTCCTGCTATGCAACAAGACTAGAAAAAAACATTGTGAAGGACAAGATGCACGAAGATACCTTCTCACTGGGTCTGAACCAGAAGCTGTGGATCTGGAACCACAAGCTACGATGGGAATTACCCAGACCAGATGAAATGTTAGTACTGAATCACTTCTAGCCAATTGCATCATCTTAAAAATAGAAAGGGCCAAAGGATTTTGAAAGCGTTAGGACTCTGGTTAATCTCTGCTCCAGTTCAGAGCTCATTCTGTTCCTCATGGAGAGCTCACACACAGGCTTCCCTGCACCACGGTGGTGCCAACAGGCACTGCTACGCTGTTTGTGTTCCCCCTTACCACGTCTTTTCTGCTTCTTTCACCTGAACCTGAATTACAGTCTTTGCCTGCAGAAGCTTGGAGGTGTCGGTAGAGATCTAACCATTTGTTTGATCCCCCATCGTGCTTGGTTTCACCGGGAGACATAGATTGCTCTGCAATTTTGTGCCTTTCATGCGTATGCTAGAGCGTGGGCTAGGCTAAGGATTCAGTGGTATCTATATGCTGACACATGCAGTACAGGCAGCTGGGTGCCCAGTACTGCTCCCACTCAAGTTAATAGCTAGCACTTAAGAAACACAGCTCGTGAAGATATCTCCCAGCACCTCCTTCCTATTCCTCCTTCCTATTCTATGCATTCAGCATCAAGGGCAACTTCAATGTCATTAGAGCATGCAGCAGCAATTATGCAGTATGACAGAGAACGTGACACTGCACTGGGATGTTCTACCATGGAGAGGCCAAGCAGAGATAGCATCAACTTTTTTATTAATATTCTCTCTATTTCACTGTGTAAAGCTGAAAATAACTCATCACGACCATATATGCTCATGTGCCTTTGTAACCAAAGCAACAGCTATTGATGCACGCGCTTCTTGCTAACTGCTCCTCTTCCCCAGAGCTCTGCAAGGTTGCCTCACAAGCGTGAGCTACATTTTCTGAGGAGGAAGGGAAGAGATGCTGAACAGGACAATTTGTCTTTCACTTGTGCGAAGGAAGATTTTCAGATGAGGAAAACTTAAAGATCTGTCACTCCTTGCTTTGATCAGTCGGTCACGTATATGAAACTTCTTGGGTGTTATTGACTACCTTTATTTCTGTGATTTTTTTTCTGTTGGAAAAAGCCTCTCTGAAAGAGGCTTTTCCTTCCACTGACTTCCCTACTGCACAAAATTCAAGCTTTTAATTGACATCTGCAAAGCTCTATATTATTTATTTATCTTTTAGATCATTGTCTTTCTCTCTTGATCTGTTCCTCATGCTCAGAGCAATCTTCCTTAATCTTTCATCTCCTTTTGTTTCCTTGTCCTGGTGTATGTTTTGTACTTCACTTCTATCCCTGACATCAAATGCTTTTTCTTAAAACTCTTCTTAAAGCATCATAAAGCAAATATTTTTCTCTCCACTTCTCATTATTAACTCTCACACATTTCTTCTTCTTCGGTAGTCATCTATTCAGTAGTCCTCTTAGATGCACTGCAAGATTTGTACTGTCATAGATTTTTTAAGGCCAGATGGGCTCATAATGATGAATGATCTGACTTCCTGCATAAAAACACCACAGAATTTCACTCTTGCCTTCCTGCATCAGCACCAATAAATAAGACGTGAAGCCAAGAGTGCCTTTGAGAAAGTTATTCAATCTCAATTTAAAGAGTTTAATATTAGGCTATCTACCATTTCCCTTCCAAAAGATGATTTGAGGCATGTTTGTCTCTCTTTTTTCCTCCCCAGTTAATAAATTGGGATCGCATTTGTCCAATACTAACTTCCAGCAATTTATATTATGCTTTCATCTTCGAAAGCTTAAAGATCTTCTAGCACTTGTTATCTTCTCCCCAAATACGTACCTATGGATCATGATCAAGGTACCTTTAAATATTCCTTTTGATTAGCTTTTTGATAAGCTTTCTTTGATTATCCCCTTTAAAGTAATATATTTCTGAAATTTCTGTATAGTGATATGTAATATCTAATGCCCTGTGTTGTTTTTGAATATTAATACGTGTCTTCCATTCCATTCAGAGATAAAGGTATAGTGTTGAAGAGAGCTGGAAAAGTAATTTGCAATGCATAATGGTATTCAATAAGCTAAGCCATTTCCTCTGTTCACCAAGTATCTTTTCAAATATTGTATTCCGTTAGTTGAAAATATACATTGCAAATTAACATATAATCAGATAGATTTATTTTTATTTTTTTTTCACAAATCACTATGAAATAAACACTGGGTGATTTGTGTGCTGGCCATTGGGCCAAAAATTGGCCAGTTAAACAGAATTCATCAAATGAAATGATGATGTGAAAGTTATTAAATTGTATCATGGTGACTATTTACAGAGTTGTAACAGCAAGACAAAAATTTAACACTATTTATTACTATTGCCTGATAAACCTTTTGGCATTTATTTTCAGCCTTTCTAGCTGGAAAGAACCAAACAAACAATAGACTTGGGTTAGTGCATCCTCTGGAGTCCATCCTTAAACTGTCTAATTTGATTCACACCTCTGTAAACTATTTCCATTAACTAAAATTTATGCAATATACCCTGAATGTTTTAATCTACTACCACACTGAAATTTCATTAAACATCAGAATGTTTCATTAAACATTCTGATGTAATGTCATCAGAAATGAACTTTGCCAGTGTCTTGAATATCACAGCCTGATATTTCCCTAATATCTGGTAGTGATATTTTAGTAGCAAGCACCTTGACCACCTAGTTTATAGGCATCTCCAGGCTGACTCATTAGCACACTACACGTTTAATTGCCTTTACTACTCCCTTACAAAAAGCACGTGGCCTATTTTGCACTAAGTTCTGCCCCAGCGTCCCTTCTGCAGTTATACTCATAGTCAATCAGAGCTTTCCACGGTCTTATTATTAGGGCATTAGGGCATTAGGGTCTTATTATTAGGCATTATTAGGGCATATAATTGCTTCTGCCCCAACAAGGTATTTGTGGCAAAACAAAACCAGCAGAGCTTCAGGTAGGCAGAAGCTTTTAGGTTTATATCTGTATACCTCCATAACCACGTATACTAAAGGCCTTAATTCCTTAATGCAGCCAATGTGTGTTTGCCACGGCTGACGTGGAGACCTTTACTTTGCACTGGAGCAAATTGGGCTTTTAGCTTTAGAGATTTCCCGTTCAACCCTAGATTGCTCTGTATTGTTGCTCTTAGCACATTTAAAATACCGTATCTGTGAGCACATGGAGCTCGTAAACTTACATTTCTGAGAATATTTATGTCAGCTAAGCTCAGCGTAGCAGCGAAAGATGCCAGGAGGCACTTGCCTTGGCTGACATGGAGGATTTAAGTATTCAGACATTTGTTTTGCTCACTCGTTGCTATTACGAACATCAGGTGTTTCCAGTTCAAAAATCTGGGCTGTTGGAAGCACAGAATAACTTACATATTGTGCAGTAAAGTAAATTATAACTGAGCCCTGCAAGGTGGCCGCACGGCTTCAGCGCAGTGACAAGTGCTGTCAGCTTCAGGGTTCAGCTTTTTCCCACACCTTGAGGGGTCCCAATCCCAGGCACAACGTTAAGGGAAAAGTAGCGCCAGTAGCAAGAACATCCTCCACAGTCCCAGCCTGTGACAAGGCCCGTGGGCAGCCCCACGTGCTGCCGCTCAACCCCTGTCCTGGTGCAGAGCTGGCTTTCCAAGCGGGCAGCACCACGGAAGGTTCGGAGCCTTCCTAATGGCATGACTGATCTGAGCTGACGTGCGGCCCTGCCGGACAGCCTGGCCATCGTATCAGTGAGAAAAGATATTTCTCTTCAGCTCTTGAGGCTATTTCAGCATATCACACTCTGCCACACTTCACTGCAGAAAAGCCCCGCTTGTCGTCGAAGCTGGGGACATATCCCGTTGAGGTCAATGACTGCCCTGCGTGCAAGCAAAATGCCTGTCTCCTTGTGTCAGAGGTTTGTGGCATTTGTTGCTACCTTAAGAATTAATTTTAATTTTTTCTCATTTCAGAAAAGAGGCAATATTTCTCATATGCCTCTTTTTAAAAACCAATAGGTTCTCTTCACTCTGTGACTCTATCTGTGACCACATTGAAGGACATCACTTGCTTTGATGCACTAAACTTTTCATTTTCTGGCGGAAGATTGAGACGTAAATATTTTCCCTTTGTCTTGTACGTTACAAGAACGAAAGGATTTTGACTGCTGTCCTTTCTCAAGGACCCATTTCTGCAATGCCATGCCAGCACAATCCCAAGGGGGACCGGAGCTCCCCCCAACATCTGCCATGCACTGCTAGTAAAACATAACTCCCAGCTCCAAAAATAAGCATAATTCTGCTCTCAGACATGCCAGCAAAAATGTGGAGTAATTGAAAACTGGATTGATAAGGCAAATAACATAACAGAGAGTTTCTATCATGTTGATGCTGCTTTGGGAGCTTTTTACTGCTGTTGTTATTGCTGGTATTTTCATTCCAGAAATAATTCTGCATGTTCAAAATCAAGGAATTTAACATTTTTCTTACGCTATTTCTTCTTTAATAATATCTACCTCCACATATTTTCTACCTACTGCTATTTTTCAAGAACTAGATCATTCATGGTAAAATTACTGTTGCTTGAATCATAATTGTGTTTACATGGTAAGAAAAGTTATTAGTTTAAATGTCATACTTATTAAAACAGATGGGTTAATTATCCCTAATTTCAAGAGAGATGGATTTATTCAATACCAGCTGAATGTAATAGGCAGCGCGTATCTTGGTTGTAGCTGGTAGCTGTTGAAATCCCAATATGAAGCATAATACCAATCCAATTAAAGTTTTAGCTGTTAACAGAGGCCCATAAATCATACCTCAAAGATGCTCAACGGGAACAACCCTGGCGAGAAAAGCTCCATAACATTTTAAAAACCCACAGGGTAGCTCAGAAGTAATGTGCAAATTTCAGGAGCAGAATTAGGCTTTTACTGGATGGTGAAGCAGAGCTCTAAGGTTTACAGAAGGAACCTGAGAAATCAATATAGAAAAACAGCTATTTTGTGCCATTCTCATGCCCTCCTACTCCACCTGAGTTGCACATTCATTATCCCCTTCTCTTTCTTTGTAGCCCATCTCCTTTCTCCAAGGAGATGAAGCTGCAGACAGGAGTTTGCACTGTACCAGGATCATTACTGGCCCTGCAGTTTCCCATTTGGACACCCACTCTTAAAGAGCTATAGAGGACATCACACAAAGAGAGACAAAGTGACTTTTCAAAAACATCTCTATATACCATCAGGTTGTCTTCTATATATTAGCAGCCATTCAGCCACATAAAGGAGTTTGCTGTTGTAACAAATCAGGCATGATTTTTCGCTGCCCCTTTGAACAGCGCTGTCCATTTTGGGGGCTAACCACATCAGTCACCATCCCCAGCTGTCTGATTCATCTCTTCACATTTCAGTCAAATTACCAAAAGATGTTGAGCTCAGTGCTAAGAAGGACTGACATCTTGTTCACTTAGTTACTCTGTTTAGACTCCTTTATATTTTTCTTCTCTTTTTTTATTATTTTTTATTTTCCTCCTTCCTTCGGTGCTAAAGGCCCTGAAAAAGCTCCTACAGCAAATATTCCCCAGTTCTCCTAGGAGTATTCCCTTGCCAGCATCATTCCTGGTCTCTCAAACACATGCCCAGACGCTGGGATGGGTTCAGATGCCAGGTTTTGGCCCGTAATTGCTCTCCCACGAAGCATTCAGCAACGCTTGACCTTTCAATCCGCCCATCTGATCTAAGACATCTCTCCAAAGCCAGGCTCCCCAAGCTGTTTGACGGAGCGCAGTGCATAATCTCCCTCTGCAAACAGAGATGGCCCTGCTGTCGCGGGAGCAGCGTTGGCCAAGGACCTGCAGAGCGCTGGGGTTGGGCAAATGGCATCTCCCAAGGCAAGCCTGGCAGCCCCGTGGCTCCAGAGAAAGCCACGACAAATTGCCTCCCTGGAATTATGCTGTTTTTCACTATGGAAACGCTCTTATCCTTAAGAAAGGTTGCCCTTTCTTAAGCATTAGCAAGCTGGTTGAAAGCAGCTTGTTTTTGGCTAAAAGCAGGGAGATTTTGACTAATATCTACCCATCAAGAAAAGTGGCATATTCGAGGAGTTTGCTCTTGGATTTTTCCATCCACTGCCTCCATCCACTGCTGGCATCAATGGGTGTGAGGATCAGCCCGTAACCACAGCTAGGGAAAACCAAAGCACTTCACATTCTCTCCCACAGCAAGGTGGAAGGGCAAGATCTCAAGATCTTCAGCTTGTGGTGTGTTGCATGGGAGCTGAGGTCTCCCATCGTTCACACATGCTGGTGATGTGACCCAAGGACAGCGAGTGTCCCCAAACCAGAATTGGGTTTCTGCATCCCAATTGATTGCTCATTTTGCCATGCACTAGTGACTTGTAGCAGGACCTGCACTAGCAGCATCCAGCTAATCCTTTCCTCAACTCCTTTATTCCATTTGCACTTCTTTAATGAATAGTGATAGCTTTGGGAGGACACAAAGCATGGATTTCTTTTCTCCTAAACATAAAGAGGCTCGTACTGAAGTATCAATAGATCTCAGAGTTTAAGGTAACCCATCTGGAACGTGTCTGCTTCTGCCTTTTACAACTCAGCAGAATGCAAGGGTCTACCTCCGTGTTGCTCTGCAAATCCGCTTTCAAAAATATACTGCATACAAAATAACTGGCAAAGACTTAAATACATTAATAACTTAAGACTTGAATAAGCTGATATTTCATGTGGCCTACATTAATGGGAAGGCATTACATGGCAGATAAGCAGAAAGTTCTCATCTATTGTATAATACATAATTTATTCATGCCATAAACATACTGAGAAAGGGATATGCTCTAGCATTCAGTCTACTTACTTTTCCCACGGAAAAAAATAAAAATAGTGTAAGAGGATCATGCTGGTGAGAAGATATTCATATCACAACAGCAGCAGACTTAGTGGTTGGGCTGCCAGATATTTCTTTATGGTTGGCAAGATAGAGAGAAAAGTGCAGAGGTTGCACTGCAGTGCACCCATAATTCTACCTACCACCCTAAGTGTGGAAGCAGTTCATAGAAGAGGCTAACGGCTCTACCCCGACTGATGTCATTACATTAATAAAAATCATTAATAAAAGCATCAACTCCTACTGTAATGTAAATGAGACGGTGGCTGAGCGGGCACTGCAGCTGCAAGATAAGGCACTAGAAAGATATCTAAAATTTGGCTAATTCTAGATGTCAAGATAATTGGATTTTCAAAATTAAACCTTTCTGTAGTTAAAGAGGATTAAGGGTTAGGGACTGTAGCAGAGAAATCTACTGTCACTGTCATGAAGAATTTGCAGCTAGTGTGCCATTTTTCTTCTGTATCTGCTACAAGTGAGGCAAAATGGCAAAAGCTTCATAAAAATATTGCAGTAGTTATATCATTTGCCATTAAAAGTTGGCATAGGAAAAGTCTGTTTCTTGTGCATCTACTTATTCATTTTATGAGCTCTTAATAGAATTCTAGTGGGCACTGAAGGGACAATATAAGATTGTTTAGAGTAAAATTTAGGTTTTATTAAAAGGTCCCGGAGATCTACCATATGACAAAGGATAATGATATTGCAGAGCCAAGGTGCTTAAGAACAGAGGGATACATGGTCTTTGTTCAAATTAAGGAAGATCTACTTAAGCCTCGTTAAAACGAAGTTTTCTTTAGGAACATCTTTTGACTTTTTAACTGCCATGAAAGCAATATACATTCCTCATAAACCTTGTGAATGAATCTGTTTCATGAAAGAACTAACTGATATTTCAGTAGAAGAGCTGACAACTTAAATACTCCTTGCAATACTTTCTTTCCAGATGGCTTCTCCACAGACTTTCTCTGATTCCACAGACTTCCAAGGCACGGATATAAACCACCTGACATGGTAGGGCATGAGTCAAATCCATAACTACGGAAGAAAATCTTCCCTATGATCAGATTATTCTGCAACTTCTTCTTAAAAGAGCTTTTCTTTTTATTTTTTCCTGAAGCAATCGTCTTGGTCTACCACTGAGAGGAACCACCCCATTGGATGAACTTGTATGATCAATGATAGTCCTTATGTTACTGTATGTTGCTAGAGAAGGTCTTTCCTATGGCTTAAGGGCATCTTAAGGCCTTTGTTTTCTCAGACTCTCCTGGGGTGGAAGTCTGGAGTGTTACACCACCTGATGAGATAAACTGCAGATCTCCCTTGCAAGATATGTGGAAACCATCATCTTTATCTTTCTCCATAGCTGGAGCCTAAAGATAAGCTTAACTGCTACCTCCATTCTCAAGAAGGAGCCTGGCAATTCTTCCACTCCAAGTCTGTAGCAGCAACATCCTCCACGTATCAGAGAGCAGTTTTCATACATAACACTTCTGGTGGAAAGACACCAAAACACATGAAAGTGGGGAAAAAAACGGTTGTCCCATCCTCTCTCAAAGACTCTGGTGAAAAGTCCAGTGGAGCCCTTGTAATTTTCTCCACAGTTTGACTATATCTTGACTATCTGCATGGTCTATGCCATGATAGACATGATGTTCTGCATTTCCTGGACACATTGGCAGATATTTCTCTGTGGATAGGGACCTCAGTACATAAAGGCTTAAGCAGAAAAATCTTCAGGGATTTCATCGTATAAAGTTTTCTGCTCCAAAGTTTTTATGGGCTGAAGTTTTATATCCTTAAAGACTTTAGCCCATAAAAATCCAAGCGGATAATAAAACAAATAGCATCTATGTCCAGGGTCAGTAGCTTGGGGGAAAAAAATGCTCTTGGGTAATAATACCTTCACCAGCAGTATTGACCAGAAACCACGGATCTATTTTTCCCCCCTTTGCCTGACATTTTACCGTTATTGCCCTCAGAGCCAGTCACTATCTGCATGCTGTGCTGCGTATCTATGGGTACCTGGCGATGCAGAGATATTATAGGCATGACTTTGAGCTGCTCTCAAGGATGATGAATCCAAAAATGAACTTTGCAGGCAAATGCCAGGAAAGCTATTCCCCCGCACCCACAGAATATGTCTGGTCCAGCCGCCCACCTCTTTGTCTCGCTGCCTCACTCTATATATTTTACATCTGAAGCGGATAGATACAACCAGACATATATTCACATTAATTCTGACTAGAAAATGGCTGCTGAGCTATAGAAAGCCAGCAGAAAACCCAATATCAAGCACAAAATTTGAGTTGGTGCCTGTATTTACACATGAAATTGAGTAGTTACATGTTTGTCTAGTCCTCTGCTTTTCTTAAAATTTACCTTGGAAGGCTTTACGGGTACCCTTGCTTTGTTACTTATCCTGTAAGTGCCCTGAATGATAGTGAATTTAAAGTCTATCAAAATACAAAAACTCAAAATCATTTTGTTATAGATCACAGCAGACTGCTAGGTATTTCTGAGAGAAGAAGGGGCCCAGCTCCATTCACGGGTCCCTGAACGCTCGGCAGGGAGACACACTTGCTATTTTCTGCTCTGGTACCTGCAGGTCTGTAGAGGTAGCCACAGATAGTGAGGATGTGCCTGCAGAAAGCTTCCTTCTCACCCAGGGGACATTACGACCACCCCAGGTGGTCATGGTACTATCATACACATTTAAAGCTTGTTAATTGCCCAGGGACAAATACTGTCCACTTGAGACTACTCCCAGCTTAGTAAATATTCAATAAGGGTGGACGAAAGGCAGTGATCTAAAATATAACCAGGTCCCCAGAGATGTTCTAGGCTGTTCCTGGCAGAGCACCCGGTGTAACTGCATGCAGGGTATTTGCAGGACATTTACACAGAGCAATGCTATTGCATTTCTGCACCCTCCGTGCCTACAAACACAACAAGAATAAGCAACACCAGACCACAACTGAGGATCTTGCATCACGGGTAGGTTTATGTTTTTACCCAGATAACCTGGTGAGGCCTCAGGGATCCTCCAGTCTCCTGGAAGGGCTGTCCATCCATGGAGACAGGGCCGAGCGTCCCTCGCAGCGATCCATAATGTCCCAAACGGGGCTGAGCCCAGCTGGGCGCCTCCTCCAGCACCCGCAGCACCGGCTCATTGGGGTCCATCGAGGGTGACATCCCCCTCCCTGCACAGGGCTGGCACATGCATCATTAGTGTCATTTTTAAGGGATGACAAGGTTCATAAGCTTCGCATTGCCCTCTGCACAGGAGTGAATTTTGCTCTTAATGCAAATGGTGTTTAAATGCAATATTTTAAGACTAATACTCTGTACAGACACAGCGTCTGATTCATGCCAACCCAAGGGGTAATATGAATGCTTAGTATTCTTTAACCAGCTCCCAAGGACTGAATAAAGCCCGCAGATGAAAGATGTGACCTTCAGAGAGCATGGAATCACTTTTTCTTTTCATCTAAAAGATAATTTATCTAATACCTTTCTCCTCATTGAAGACATAGGCTTGCTGCACTGAAAACTGTTTACAAATGTTCTATCTCCATTAAATTGATTTTCTGAGTACAGATAGGCAGTGTTTTCTGGAACTAATTTAAATTCCCTCTAATTAATATTCAAGACCAAAATATGTTATCTTTGCATGACTGTGCAATTATTAAAGGGAAAAATATAATCTGTGAAAGTAATTATTTTTCTTTTTTTTTTAATATTTTAACTAGCCGTCAGCCAACACGAAATGTATCACTTCTTTGCCCTCTTTTTAGGCTATGATTGAAGAAGCCGTCACCAGAGAAGAATCTTTTTCAGTTATGTACACACCATTTGTGACCAAAGCCAAGGCTGACAAAATAGAAAAGATGAAGGACATTTTCGCTAAAAAGCACCCTGATTATGTAGAGCACATATATACAGGTAACAGGAGATTTCACGTGTTCTTAAACACTGTATGCTGTCTGCATGAGTGTGGCTAACCTAAAAGGAGATTAACAGCTTGAGCCTTTACATTCCTACACTTCTGTGGGGTAAAATTAACCTCTGAGATTTGCACATAGGATTGCACTTGTTTCAGGAAATCAGGTCAGCACTAAGGCAAAGCACAGACTTGATGCTGCCTCATCCCCACCAAGATGATTTTTGTCCATGAAACCTCATGTTTCCTGGCTGAGTGCCATTATTGCAACACATCTTTCATGTACTTTTGTGGGGTATTATGGAGACAGCACAACCCGTGTCCACCAGTCCATCCCCATCACTGCGGATGCACCCAGGTCACTGGCCCTTCGGTGGGACCTTTGATTTCTAAAAATACTCTCCTATAAGTAAGTGCTAATTCACTGATTACCACCTTCGAGAGCATCTCAGCTGCAGGGATGTGACTGCACAGCCAGTTTTCCTCAGGCTGTTCAGGACAAGCAGGATCCTGAGCGAGCAAGGGCTTTAAGGAGCCCAACACTATCTCCGGCAGGGTAGCATCTTGCAGAGGAAACACACACTTAAATCCTGGCGACTGCAGCTGTATGTCAAGAGGAATAGGCACGACGTTTTGGAATAAGGCAGGGGGCTCGAAGGCATTTCTCCCGATCGTTAACCTGCCAGCTTGGAGCGCGGTTGACTCTGGTAGCGCTTGGCTTTGAGCTGATGATTGAAAAATGTAAAGGGAAAAAGCGCATTTCTCAGGTCAGCTGCTGGGAAGCATCTGTGTTCGTCATGTCAGCTACATCTGGAGCTTGCCCCTCACTGGCACTTGCAGCGGGGTGGTCCTGAGGCTGATGGGCTGTCACCTTCCTGCAAGAGCTACACCAGGCTCACAGATGAAAGCCTTATTTGTGACAGCGCCGGCTCGGCCAGGGCACTTCCCAGATAAATAAAGCTTCCAAAACAATAGCTATTGCACCTTTTAGGGAGGGAAATAAAATCTGTTTGAAAAACAAACAAGTAGGCATTAGGAAACTAAGTGTTTACAACAAAACTGCAAATATTTATCACCAGCAAACTTGTTTTGTTTATTTCGCTTTGCTTTAGGAAATCCTTATAAAACTAGATCACTGTTTTGCTAGGTGCAGAGCATGGCTATACCGGCAGTTTTACTGGCACAGTGGTTTTTGTTTGGTTTGTTGATTTAAAGAGGGAAAACAGGGACTCATTTCTCATGGAGTTTTTAAAGGGCCTGTCTTTTGTGTCTGTCTACTTGCAGATGAGACTTTGTGGAGAGCTTCCAGAAACAAAGGAATAAAAGTATTGGCAATGAAAGGAAAAAAATATAAAACTCCCAGAATTTGACTGGAAAGAAAAAGAAATTCATATCCACATATACCCTCAATTTATAGCAAGGGTGAGACTTTCAAAAGCACCTAAGAAGCAAAAATGTGCAAGTTTTGCACTGAAATACAGTCAGATTTGTGTTCATAAATCATTAGGTGCTTCTAAAGGTGTCACTGGCCATTTTTTCACTCATACTCAAGAAGGAAAAACAAAAAGGGAAAAAAAAAGGATGAAGTATAACATCTGGTCCTGTAGCAGTTGGAGAGAGTTCTGCTATCAAAGACATTTGTTCACAAAAATTTATCAGAAGAATTACTTCAATTTTATCCAAGTTTTACTGATGCAGATCCTTTTTAGGATCACTGCAGTGTCTAGGAATTAAACTGGGTAGCTGTGATGATGACTGAGCATGTTGCGGGTACGTTTCCGAGCAGGGTAGCTCAGGCAGGACCTCTCGAGCAGCCTGGTTCCTTCTTGTCCTAGAAATGCTCTCAGACAGAACAGATTTGGGTCATTCTGCTGGACTCAGCACACCAACACCTGACAGCAGCGGTCACTAAGTCAGCTGGAGCAGAAGGGGGTTCCTAACTTGCTGTTCTGACCTTGCCCCAGGTCACAAATCCTCCCCAAAGCCATCACCACCAAGAGCAGCTTGTTTCCAGTGCGGGACTCCCAACCGTTCGACCTGCAGGTCCCTTGTCTCATGTAGGAGAAATGTAAAACCTGAGCTGAGTCGTTTGAGTAGGAGGGTTGAAACACCAGACATCTCATGAGCACATTACTACAAATGACTTTTCCATGCAGTCCCAATGGTCCATCCAACTGTAGGTCCAGTCCGGCGCATGGCAAGGACTGAACTGGTTTCAAAGCTTGCCCAGGAAGAGAGGCAGGCACCTGCTGCAATGAAAGCAATCGATGCAGCCTGTTTCCAACCCGAGAAGCCATGAGGAGCCCAACATGTGCTAAGAGAAACATCAGGTCCACGCGGGGTGAAGTCCAGGGAGCTCCGAGCGGGCTCCTCCGTGGCACAGCGGCCACCTTGCTGGGCATGTTAAAAGCAGAGGCTGCCGAGGACAGAGCAGAGCTCGGCAAGAGGTGACACTGGCCTTTAATCTAGGTTTGTTTTCTGCAGGCCAAGGGGAGGGAGGGAAGAGCTGAACGGAAAACACACAGGAAACCCGGGGTTACGATGTGGTGGTGATGATAAAAAAAAAAAAAAAAGCCAAATCCGCAGGGAAATTAGACTTTGTAATTTCATGGAGCAACTGCAGCTCGTCTTTTAATGAAAGAAAATAAGGACAGTGTGTTACTGAAGTAACACATTCTGCTAATTATGCTCTGGAAAGAGCATAAATGGGAAGGAACATATTCCATCACTTGTGTCAGCAAAATTTAAAATGTTGATGAAAAATGTTGCAAAGTTAGAAATTTCAGAGCCTGGTTCCAGCCGGATGGGATTGCTCGGTAGCTTCTGCTCTGGTAATTTTTTCCAGGTTACATATCTTTCCCTCTTTAGACTCTTAGGGCTTCCTATTTTGTTCCAAAAAGAAATGTGACAGCAAAAGGTGCTTTCGTTGTCCTGTTCCAGATCCTCATGGATTTCATATCTTGCCACAGACAACAGACTGGTCCTCTCTGCCTCCCCAGCAGTATCTTCTGACTCTGGGCTTCAGAAACAAAGACGTCGGAAAGTTCTTGGAAAAGATGTCAAGCAGGAAGCTGACAATCTTTTCAGGTATGTTGACTCACTCAGGGGCTCAGAGAGCTCAGGGATTCCCCATGTCATCCTTGTTTTCTGAGCACGGGAACAGGAGGGCTTCTTTGGATCCCTCTCTCTTCACTTGCAGCCCTCCCCATCACTTTGTCTCTCCCCCCCAGTTCACCCACCACCTTGTTGCATCCCCTACGCAAAATTTAGACAAACAAGCCCAAAATGCAGGTTTGTGGTTTCCTAGAGTACAAGGCACCTTTGAATCTTCTCACAAAAGAAGAATCAAGAAGACATTTGGAGACCATCGGGAAAAAGATCTTGCCAATAATGGATTTTATACGAAGCACCAAGTTAATGGTGGGTATAGAATTTGCTTAATATTTTCCAGTGAACATAGCATTAGAAGGCTGTAAGAGTGCAAATGAGGTCTGCTTCTGGGTCTGACCAGGTTCTAGATACTTTTAAAAAGTAACCCTAATTATTTAACTGGATGCCCAGCTTATTTAACATCATTTTGCCCATGATTTTCTCAAACCTTTAAGGCCTATTGAAGTATATTCATAGCTCAAAAACAACCAAATCTACTATCTTTAAAATGCCTGGTACTCTGCACGTATTGCAGAGCTCTCCATCGAGTTAGTAACAGCTGCTTGAAGCATTTCTAGTGCTTTAGATCCTGATCCTTACACAGTGAAGGATGTGCAATAACCTTCGAGTGTGTTAAAGCTGAGCTGAAGGTGTATTAGTTAATTCTATGTCACACTTTTTGCAGCAATGTACACAGCTTTTTAGCACCACGGTTTCTGATTAGCACAAAAGGTCAAAAATCAAATTTGCATGGAGACTAGACTATTTCAATGCAATTCTCAAATTATTCTGCAGAAAAAAAAAAAAAAAAAAAAAGTGGAAGAAGCTTCTCCTCCCCAGATTGTAAATGCTATCATGAATGCTTTTTTTCCCCCTTTTTTTCCTAGCAATAACAGTTTTTCAGTTTTCTATGTGTTGAAAGAGCCAGAGTCATTTCCTCATCAGGGATGTCTTAGCAAATCACAGGATTTATATTCTTAGGTTTTGATAACAGATAGGAGGCTGACAAAAACTGCTACTTAGCAACCCTTTGCAAGGAGGAAACATTAGCTAGGTATTTGGAGAAGCAGCATCTTCTTAACCCTCCGCGAGCAGCCACACGACGACACTAAGAGTTTGCTCCTACGCATGCAGTGGGAGGTGAAGGAGCTCGGCGCTCCTGAAGCGCTCGCATGGGTGGGAAGCAGCCCCGGGCAGGCATTGCCTCGGAGACTCAGAAATTTCTCCTTTTTTCTTTTGAAATTTCAAAATATCTTTTGTTTTCTCTATAACTATCTCACCGTGCAAATGCACTTGGAGGACCGTGCATGGTTCTGACAGAGATGGATGTGGGATTTAGGATCAGGGAAAGGGAACAACGCGATAATTCAAGAGCTGAGATCAGTTAGGATTGCTTAAATCTCGGCTCACCAGCAGCATGAATTTACACTGCTTCTACCCAGCAATATTCTCCACCAACTCTAGACCTCCCCTCGTACGTTTAGATATTCTTGCTCAAACCACAGAGGCTCCCGAGATTACAGGGTGAAATGCCCACACTGCTGAATCCAGCACCAACCTGGCATTTTTCTGGGAAGATCAGCAAGGTGTCCACACAGTTTACAAAACTCGTGCCTGAGTGGCACCTCCAGGAGCAGCTAAACAGGCCTGGATCATGTTCCTACCGATGCCTAACCCATCACCATGGGGTCAACAGGGGAGCCGTGCCCCAAGATACACTAGATTATCCCTGAGTTAGCATCAAACAGCTGCCAGTCCTGCAAATCAGAAGGGCTCTGCACCAGTCATGGTAGAAACACACTCACTTTCCCTTCAGCTTTTGCATCACTGAATGAGCCACACATATGTATAGCTCACTGCACATACAGACACGAGGTTTACAGCTTACTTCTAGAAGCTACAGGAATATATTTTTAATAAGGTAAACATTCCTTTCAGCCATCTTCTTCACTTACAAGTGCAAACATACAAAGCAAAATGCTTGCCCTAATCATATTTTTCTGATGGAAACACCTCACTGCTACAGCAGAGCTCATTAAGTAATGGCAACATACGTAATATAAGTCAATTCTGCACCTCAGTTTTGTAACCACGCAACTTATGGCTAATCATATAATTTATAAACACCTGACTGTTGGTAAGACATGAAGTGAAAAAAAATCCAGAGTATTTTTTATTTGACTCCATTCTTCACAGAAGACAGCCAGTCCCATTTAAATCAGAGAGGCATTTTTACATTGTAAAGTAACAGCCATATGAGTGAGGACGTAACAGTCCACCCCTAAAGCGGTGTCAGCTGCTGATGGTGGTAAAGAGCCACATACCTGATCTGCCCACAGATTCCTACCCCAACACAAAGGTTACTTTATTTGTCTTACTGAAAATAAAAGAGAGAAAAATCCATCAGAATCTAGATTACTCGTATTCTGAGCAGGATTACCAGCACCAACAATCAGTTTCTCTGTCACATCTTTTCACTGGGATCATACCTGCCACTTTCTACACATCAGGTTTGCCTTTTTCCTGTTGCCATCCCATGGTCAAAGTGTGGCCAGCGTGGGGCTTATTAAAATGTTCACATTATATAAATGAACCAACCCTACCATATTGTACATAGCAAGTGCTATTCTTTTACAAATCCATTTGTTTTACTGTTTATTTTTTCAGCTCAGGGAAAGTGTTTGCTATATCCAGATTTCGGCTTACTCATTTTCTGGAGGATACCAAGGGCATTAAGGAAACATAATGATGTGGTTTTTTGCTTGTTACTGGGCTGCTTGCAAGGCATGGCTTCATTGAGATTTTGAGCTGAAAAATAGCAGCAAAGGCTCAACAATAGTAAAGAAGAACAACTGCAGGGCATTCTAGACCTTTGCAAAGTGGTGCTCTTAAAGCCAATGGTTAAACATGCCACATGCATTTGATGTGACAGATCCTGCTTTTAATCCAAGCTGTCTCACTTTGTTTTTCTTTTTCCTTAGCACTCCCAGCACTCAGCAATCAAACTGCAGTTGCAAACAGGAGTGGTGTAGAAATGACATCCCCAGGAAGTGGGGATGCCACCCCAAACTTCCCAATGAGACTGACGCATGTGGCAAGTGGAGGGGACACTCAAGGGGAGGGGACTGCACTCTTCTCACAGGCTCTCCAGCTTCTTTTTGTCCCATCTTTGCTTTAGGGCTAGTGCTGGACCTTAGCCATAGTAGGCAAGACCCATCTAGAACAACCTGATCTGCCTTTATTAGATGTTCTTCCCCAGGGCTGATCCTTAGCCATCACGCCGTTACTGCTGTCTCCCCTAGTTTAAAGGGAATTAGGGGAAAAGGCAATAGTTTAGCAATTGCCTTCAGGGGATAGCTTTTTCTTAGGAAGATCCCTGATTCTGCTGAGATTGCCTCTTATGAATAAGGTCATCAAAAAAAGCCCTTAAGTTGTTAATTTTCTTTTTTTCTTTTTTTTTTTCCTTTAAGATTTCCTTGGGAGACCACACACTTAAGGTGGGGCTCATCTACAAAGGAAGAGCTCTATAATTTAGGCCCCCTGTGCTATCACATTTCTAATCGAGGAGCAAATTTGACTCTCCATGCTGCATTTGTCTGTTGTGTTGCTGCCTGGTTTCTCAAACATGCATCCCTTCATTATTAAATGAGCCAACTCTTTTGCACTGAAGGCTCAATTTAGGCTTGCTCTTTACTTACCCTTCACTGTACCTATCTGAGATGACTTTATATTCACCTGATTGGTTGGCGAGTTTATCGTGGTTTTTACTGCAGCTTAGTAGGCTCTCGAATTCTGCTATAGTTCATGTAATTCTCATCATGCGGCTCCATTCCCCAAGGAATTCTTTTCTCCTGCCAGCAGCAGTTATTTACTCTCTCTTCCTGCATTTATCATTGCCACTGAAACACCACCTCTGACAATGTTCAACCTCCTCTAATCCCCTTAAAAATAAACCCTGCTGTCGGCTGTTTATTTATTTATTTATTTGCTTTGTACCTGCTATAAACTTAAATAGCATTGCTCTGTCCACTGAGTGCATTCTGGCACAGATGCCCAATTTGTTTCCCTTAGCTGTGTGGCAAGTTCTCTCATTTTTCTAGAGAGTCAAGCAAGGAAAGAATTTCTTCTTTGCCTCTCCTTTCTTAATCACTGAAGTTGCCCCCAGCGGACACAGCATGATAAGAGCAGATTTTTACCTGTTTTCTTAGCTGATGATTCACTATACTCATTCCTTAATGCTTGCATGAAAAAAAGAAATATAAAAAAAAAAGAAGAGTTTTGGGAGGCTTTCAAGAATAGCAGGGAAGAACCTTTTGCTGCATCTAAAACGTTGCGGGACTATTTCATGTTGATAAGAGCTCTTTCTCTCTCATTAACTGATTGCTCCTCCTTATTTTAATGAGCACAGATGTAACTGGGGACTCGGCTCTCAGGCTTTCCAACACCGATGATTAGCTGGAGAAGGGGACCCATTTTGCTCCTGGTTCTTGTGCCACGTTAACTCTACTGTGTCGCACTTACAGTTCGACGCATCAGAGGTCACAGAGAGATTTTTCTTGCTGGTCTCTCTTGCTAGGTCAGGTCCTCAGAAAACATCTTTCCATTTGATAAAAAGAGGCTGCAAAAAGGCTGTCCCAGTCTCCCCTCTGAGAGTTGGTTCAACAGAACATGGGACCCCAAGGGCTCTCCTGGCTCCTCACGTCACATCCAATGCACAAGATATTTGCTTTCTTTGCTTCTGTCTTGCCTTTTTTTGCTTCTGTCTTTACTGCTAAGGCCCCAAAAACCATAGAGCCCAGGTAAGAGAAAGACAACCAGGAGAGAGGAAGACTTTCTGCTGGTCAAGGAGGATTGGGTTAGGATTATTTGGACAAACTCATGGCTGTGCTGCAATTCAGAGGGACCTAGATAGGCTGCAGAGTTGGGCAGAGAGGAATCTCATGAGGTTCTACAAGGACAAGAGCAGAGTCCTGCACCTGGGGAGGAATAACCCCATTCAGATGCTCAAGAAACAGAATTGCCATCCCAGTCTTATTTGTACCTATTTATACACAGTGATCCTCCTGTTACCATTGTTTTTTATCTCTCTCTTTCCCTTTTCTATTTTGGAATTGAGCCCTCCGTATATTTGTTGAGATGGCTAACAAGCTCTTGGCATTTTCATTAAAAGACTAATCAAACCCCAATTCTCTCAGAAGAAGTAGTCTTCCACCGCGCTGGCGTCTCTGATCCAGGATGCTTTTGTTTAAATTAACCTCTCCAAACACAGCTGAGTGGGAGCATGGGCAATATTGTGTAGCCTGCTTCCCATAGCTCCTTCTCCCTGTGCAAGTGCATGGGGTCTTTCCCTCAGCTGATGGAAAAACCAGGTCACTGGCTTGGATCTTTCCAGTTTGGTTGTTCAGTCATACGAACCTGCCAGATTACACCTAAATTGCTGCCTTTGGTTTTCAGAGGCTTTTTATTTTGTGCCCATTTCAGTAGCCATTTTGGTAATAATTTCCATAAACTTCCCATTCATTTGATGATATTTATGTAAGGCCAATGTTTGCAAAACCAAAAAAGGTTAAAATCAAGGTTTTTGTAAAGAAAAGTCCACTTTTAAAAAATAGGACGCCTTCTACTGAAAAATAATTTTCATTCAAGACTTTCCATCCAGGTTGTTCACTATATGATTGGATTTGGATCCTCTACTAGGAACCAAAATGGCTGTAGATTGTAGGCTCAGCTTGCCACTGTACGTAACTGCCAGCACAAAGGTCTGCTAAAAATACTGGAAGCAGTTTTGAAAATCTATGCCAATATTTTGAATTTCAGGCATTTAAATACATTCAAAACCTTGATTAAATGAATGGAAATTTCGCTCAGAAGTGTTGAGCGTTCGAGTATCCGAGGGCTACGTCTCTTGGAGAATCTAGGCCAAATTGCTTTTGAAAATCTCAGTAGGGTGCTTATTTGCATTTTTGGCATCTGAACACTTTTGAAAATATGGTGCTAAGGCTGCCATCCATCAAACACTTCAGCAGGTGCTGAGATTTTATGCAAGCACTTGGCCAAGCTTCTGTATTCACAGGCTTAAAATTACCCCTGTGCCGAGCTGCCTGGAGGAGCAGAGACCACCTCTGCGCGGGCACCGAGGTTATATATTTGAACACTTTGGACGTCCTTAGTCTGCAAACAAACCACAGATTTACACATTGCACGGCTGCCTTAGCCTCCTCGCTGAAACTTTAAAAGCAATCCATAGAAGTCAGATAATATTTAACAGAGGGGATTATGGCAAAGCCATTTCCAAATGAAAACATCGCATTTGTGTTTGTTATCTGATGCCTCCCCTTCATATATATTATAAGTATGTATTTATTCTTCTAGTACTACTAGAGATATTGTGCAAAGAAAGCCCTTTCTTTTCCGCCTTATAATTGTCAGAAGCATTATATCGTAAAGGTGCTGATGCCATATTGCTTGTAGCATTACCAGCGCATATATATTTGATGATAAGCCTCAAGGCATCAGACTCCGAGGAGTTTTCCGTGGCTCTCTCCTAACCCGCTTGCCTTTGCCGAGACAACAGGACCATTCCTGCGCGTGCTCGCACGTGATAGAGAAGTTGCAGTACGCCAGCCTGCTCGGCTGCTTGCAGCAAGCCACCGAGGAGTCCCAGGTGATTAATCAAGCCATGGCTGAGCTCGCATCCCTCCCCTACCTGCAGGACATCAGTCAGCAGGATGCTGAATTGGTGAGTATTCGCTTCTAATCCTTGTTCTGGCCTCCGCAGGCAGGAAGCCAAGGAGGGGAGGTTTGGGGCAGAAGATTGGGCTGTTTTTGGCTCTGAACACCAGCTTTGAGCGTGTGGACGTGGGGAATGGCTTCAAAATCCTGCTGCAGTGCCTTGTCAGAGGAGCTGCTCATCACCTGCAAGGATAACCTCCACAGAGCCAGCATGACTCAACTGCTCACATATTTTTAAAGCCTCTTCTTTTCCTCCAAACCTCCCGAAATTAGTATGGGAAAATGATTGCAATTATTCAGATCATGCTACTTTAAGGTACCTAACATCACAAGCCACCTGCAGCCAAAGAGGCAGAATCTCATAATTAAAAGCAGAGAAGTGGAGAATAAGGAGAGAAAAGATTTTTGATTCCTGGCTCCACCTGTAAGTTGCTCCCTGTCTCTGAACACAGCCGTATAATACCTATAATACCTTCCACACTGTTGTTTTTCCTCCATAAACTTAGGATAATGTTACTAGCAGGGTGGTCGTGAGGCTGGAGTCACTATCATCTTGGTGCTCCATTGATAACCTACAAGTAGGTGATGTAGATGTAGGGTTACCCCTCCATCAAACTGTTGAGTTTTCTGGCACAGAGGGGAAGGAGCTCGAGTACCTACCTACAGGTTTCAAACCTTTCAAGATGGCCAAAAAAAAATCCCCCACGGCACCTATTTGCAGTCCACTCTCAATGATCCAAATGCAATGCACTAAAATCTCTTGTTGTCCCCAGGCCAGTCCCTAGAAATTTGTTTGCCATCCAGCAGTGCCCACGAGCTCTGCAGAGCTGCAGCTTCATGGGGCCAGCTTTAGGGAAGACCAGCAACATCTTGCAACGGCTGGAGGGAACTGACAGACTTTGGCCCAAATAAGGGGAAAACACATTGCAGGGAAACTGCTATTAAAAGACATCCGCCTTTCGATGCAAGTCTTCTACCATTAAACTTCAGCAGTGCCACATTTCAAGGTTGACTGAAGGGTCTTGAGTTATTGGTACATATTTCAGCTAGAGGTTTTCTCCAGGGTGCAATATTTTCAGTGCATCGCAGCTTAGGCAGGGGCTATTATGCTACTGCCTAGATCTTGTCATGTAGTAATCATAAGCCTGACCTCCCAGAAACCGTTTTGGGAGAAAGCTCGAGGCTACCTAATACAAAGGTCTTCAGTCTCTTAGGGGTAGGATTTGGCAGAATGAGGATCTGTTCTGGGAGATTTCAGGGACAGATTGTAAATCTTGCAGTGAGGATGCTCACGCACGGTTTATCAAGGCCAAGGTAAAAATGATTTTTAAAAGAAAAAGGCAGCACGTCTCTGTCAGCTACCCTGTCCCCAGCATTAAAATGTATTAATTCAACTTTCATTTTCCTTTCTCCTTTCATCCTGCTGCAAATTGCATCTTTAACCTGTATGTGAAAGCAGAGACTAGGATATTCAGTAGCTGGGATGTTGTAGCCAGCTTCAGACCCTGTAGTATCAAGGCACAAGGCTGCAAGCAAGAGTTTCCAAAGTGGATTTTACCAGGAGATGATTAATGGGCTTCAACTTGCTCCTCAGCCCTAGCCAGCACAGCACATGCCTCTTCCCAAGCCACTGTGGGCTCCTTCCCAACCATATTGCAACTGCATCAAGCCCAGAACTTTTCTGTCCATAGCGGGTTCGGCACAAGTGAGTGATCCAAGGAACAGGCAAAATATCCCCATTGCTTGGCCAACGTGTTGTATTCTTCCCGCTGGGATCCAGACTGGAATAACCATGTGTGGGACCGGCACAATTCAATGCCCTTCAATAAATGTTGCAGCTACTTGTGTTTATCTCCCGCTATTCAGTAACATTTCTAAAAAAAATCCAAGTATTTAGAAGGTATTTTTCCATGAAGGAAGCAGAGCTGGCCAAATTTTAATCTCTTGTACTAATATAAATTTAAAGTAATTCCTCTGAGGTCATTCTGAATTTAAATTGGTAAAACTGAGATAAGACTTTATGGTCATGCAAGCCCATTAAATTGTTGGGTTAGAAAATGCTAAAGATGCCAGACTTTTATTATCACATACGGTATAAGTTGTATAAAGTTTAAAACACGTTGAATTTATAACAGTGCAATTTGCACTGATACAGCCCGGGTCCCAAAGGCATTTCAGTTATAAACTCTCCTCTGCAAATGTCTTCCTGCAACTAAATAAATAGAGTCCTAATCTATGGCAAGGAGAATCTCAGCTGAGGGCTCTTTTGGTTAGTATTTATTCATAGATCCTGGGAGAATAAAGATTTCAGTTAGTTTGAACAGTTGAATATAAGCGTCAGGGAAAATCCCCAGCAAAATCTTTCCAAAGTTTACAAGTGCTATGTCACCATGGCTGTACACTAAAAAAATCAAGATGAAAGATTGTAAAAACAATAGAAATCTCCTACAGTTTAAAACTGAATGAGGCCAAGACATAAAAAAAAAAAAAAAAAAAAAAAAAAAAAAAAAAAAAAAAAAAAACAAGCCTTTTTCCTTGGAAGGGATTTTCCCAAAAAAATCAGCTTTAGGAGAATGACTGTGCCAACTGTCCTGTTCATGAGCAGTCACATCTTCTCTGCCAGCAAAGCTGGTCAAATATAGTGATAAAAATTAAAAGCAAAATAAAGAATACACACTAGGCACTTTGCCCTGAGATGCATCCGTTTCAGTGAAATTTTAATTGGGAGGTTTTCTTCTGTTTTAATTTTTTGCCCAGAGCAATGACATCTCCATACTGGTCCTTCGGGGTAAGTGATTGATGTCCCAGTCCTGGCTCGTGAGGAGCTTGAAAAGCCCCAAATTGTTCTCCCAAAATGGGACCAAGGAAACTCCCCTTCCCCAGACCAGGTCCTGTTCCAGCTGGTTCACAGCAGGACTTGCGCTTCGCCCTCCTGCCCTTAATACCCTTAATCTCCAGGCTGTGTCTATGCTGGACTCATAGAAGATTATCTGTCACAAAAGTGGTCAGACGGAAAATTTCTGACAGGTTCTTGATTCCCTTAAAGCCAGTGGCAGAAATTCACATTTTTATTTTTCGTGAATGCCGAAGCCTAAGACTTCAAAGCAGACATTTCCATCAGCAACTTGGCCCAACGAGACGTAACTCCGTGGTGTCACATGCACAGTGAGCCCAAGCTGACCCAACTGCAACAGCTTATTGAGAGATCCAAGAGGATATTGGTGTCTCCTTTACCCGATGCTGGGAGGGAGAGGAGCAGTTTTATCCTGGAAAAGCTTCAGCATGGGTATTTTTGGTTTCCTTTGGCCTCTGTGCTCGTATTAGGCTGCTGCCCCATCTAAGTATCACAGGAAGAACAGCCGGTCTCCATGTGATGCTCAAGCTCATGCTGTGCGGTCTGTCCGGAGTCAAAAGAACTAACAAAAGTGGGAAGAGACACCAAATCCCACCAAATCCCTTCGAGTTCACATTTACCAGCTAAACATTGCAGAGGAGGCCTAATACAGCATCATACCATATCAAACAGAACTTGCATTAAACACAAGTTCCTCCCCGTTTCTTCCTGACGTTAATTGCCACCTCCCTGAGTTACCGAATTAAATGCAACCCAAGCAGGGCTTAGGAAGTCTCCTGGCATGAGGCAATGCTCCTGCTAACCAGAGTTTCAGGCCCTTCCCTCTAGCACTATGTACTGATTAGCATGTATTTTTCCACAGCTGCTTTTTATAGTTTGCACTAGAAATTGTCAGCCTTGTTTTTATACTCTGTTACACTGGGCGCTGGGCAGGAGGGGGCTCTGACAAAGGGAAGGAGAGGGAAAAGAGGGAAAATGAGCCAGATACTTGCAGCTACAGTAAAAGCTTCTCCGCGTTAGCGCTGTCCTCTTGCGAGGTTTTACATGCTGCCTTAAATTATGATACATTAGCCTTGGGAGGAAATACTAAAAAGCATTCATGTACTACACAGAATAACCCAGAAAGCTAAATAATGAAATATGGAGCCTTTCTTCTTTATAGCCCAAGTCTTCCTTTGCTAAATATGGACATTTGCCACATTAAAATCTATAGGCTCAAATACAAATTTTTCCACATTTTTTTTTCCCCATTGTTAAGTATTTTATAACCACCATAATACAGTGTAATGGCTGAAGCGGAGATGAGGTGGCGGTGCTCATTGTGTGAAAGATGAGTAATAAAATCATCAGCGTACAAATGATTTTTTAATTAGGTTTTAATCTGTGTATTTAGAGAAGTTATTTCTGTGCGAATTCCACACTGATAATTTTTATCTTGCTACCACAGCTGCAGTCGCTAATGGCAGATGCCATGGACACCCTTGAAGGAAGAAGAAGCGATAAAGAACGTGTGTGGAATAAAATTCAGAAGGTAAAACCTGCAGCTAAGGGCAGAGGAGTATATTGCTCCTTGGGGAGTAAATGTCCATCTGAGTCACGTCTGTTCTAACTGTAGAAAAGAGAGTAGGTGCCTTTTTAATCATATATGTCTCGAACACTGTCACCACTCAGGCCCTGACCACACATATGTGTTTATTTCTTGCTTTAAGTCCCGCAGTTGATCTTTGTCTACGTTAATAGTGTCATGTGGTTATCAAATGGGGGAACTGAACGGCTTCGTTCTGGCTCTGTCTCCACTTCTCTTCCATCTCTGTCATACGGAATCATGCACTAATTGCTGGTGTGGGAAGGAGCTTTGATAGGGAATAAAATTCAGCCCGGCAAATTAAGCCCCGTCTGGGAGCTTAGGTGAGGCTTTGGTGATGTGAAATACTTTCAGAACCAATATTTACAAGTCGTTTGAATGAAGGTTTTCAACAGGCAGTGTGTCCATGGCACAGTCCAGCTCAGCCTTGCTGAGACGTCACAGTGGTGGCTCATAATAATATAAATAAAATATAATAAAATTCTCAAAATACAGATTGTCTTTAGCTAGCCCAAGCCTAAATGCCCCAAATAATAAACAGCTCTGGTTTCATCTCAGAATGCACCTGAGACAGGACAAATGATAAATGTGTGCGCTGCTCTCGCAAAGCACTGGAAGATTTTCCAAATCTCTCACACAATCATGTATTTATAGAAGTCTATATCTATTTCTTGCCATGCTTAAAAAACTTTGATAGCAGTAAAAATGCATTGAGCCAGGGACATATCTACACATAACCGATTCCCTGCTCTCTTCTCCCCGTTCTCAGAGCATGGACTTATGTACCAGGGACAATTTCTTTTCCAAAATTTGTGTCTAAAGTAAATATTTTACTCTGTAGTTAGGTGTTTAAATAATCTACCTGATTTCCAGACTCTGAACAACCACAGTCCCACAGAAGCTGTTAAGAAGGGCTGTAAGTTGGACTATATATATTTATTTATTTATTTATAAATATTTACTGAAACTCATTGAAAGTTTTTTTGTGGGTACTAAAGATTCCCACACATTTCAATAGACACTAGCTAATAGGTCATTGTAATTTTAGCAAAACATCAAAGTATTGCATTTAGTGTATTTATATGTGTGTGCATGTATGCATGTATGCATGTTCCTTATATTTCTCAGGCTGCTTTTACTTTAGCTTAAACCAAGCTAACATTTAAAAATGGAGTGGCATCCCATTTTACACCACTTAAATTTGTGCAAGATTCTGTATTTAGGAATAAAATTCACTGAAGCCCTCAAAATCTGCTCTGTGCCATTTTAAAATGTGGTGCTTAACAATTTGTTTGCAGCCTGAACATAGCTTTGCATTTCATTTCTGACAACTGAATAACTGTACTTGACATAAGGCTTCATGCACCAGGTGGAACTTACTATTTCCTTCATAGTATAAAATTATATTTCTATTTTATTTCAGAATAAAGAAATGGAAAGTAACATCAAACATTATTTTATTTTTCTTCCAAAATTTAAATTTCAGCATACTCAGCATGTGCTCAAAGAAAATTTTCTTTTTTAGCAGAAAAAAAAGGAAGACAAACGTTCTGGGAGCTTTTCCACTAACTCTAATTAAGAACACTAGGCTAGGCTAAAGAACCCTAATAAGCAACTGAGAAAGAGGATTAAGGCAGATGATGAAAAGCTGATGTGTCAAGGATTACAGCCGATAACTTCTATATGCTAGAACTTTTGAGAAAAGTTCAGAATTTCCCAGTTCCTTCATTGTGTGACAGCGATCGCAGGCCCCTACAAAGGACCTTCAAGGAGCTCTAGTTACAAGGTGTTTATTTGTATTTATGCTATTGAATTAATTTCCATACATTGGAAAATGCAAAAGAGCATAAAGGGGTTTATGCACGCAGCTATAAATGCAGAGCTCATGAGAAGCTGACAGTTCTGCTACCACCAAGGAAGTTGGGCTTTTGCAGTGGAAACAGCTGTTGCGCCTAATAAAGGCACTCAAAAATTGTCTTTGATGCAGCAGAATTATTGCTGTGCCTATTTTCCAAATGGTTAAAGGCTCTGTCAGAATTGCCACTGCGAAACACTGTTTCCAGGGTTTTATTTTCTAATTCATCCATAAAAAAAATCATTTAGGCTGCAGTGTGACATAGAAAGGCACCAAGCCTGACACTCAAGCCTGACTCCCTTGCTCAGGGTGGAAAGCTTATTAAATTATTTTGAAATTAATCTGGGTAATTTTGAATTTACACCAGGGACAAAGTAATAACATATCCGTAGGTCTGAATGTTTTGAGTCCTACATTGCTCACCCAATCCACTGACAAATTTATGCTTTTAAATGAATTGATTTGTCAAATCGTCTAGTCTGGCCATCACTGATTAGCATCTTTGCTGGCAGAATTACATATAATTTAAGTGAAACATGCAATGGATAGAACACCAATGCTAGCAGTAGAGGTCAGCCCTGGATAACTCGGAGAATCAAGTCTTTGCATGGCATTGCAGAAATGTAGACACCTAATGACTTTATAGCAACTACAGGATTTAGAGCATCAGCCCTAAGACTGCTCCTTTCCTTTATGGAGCCTTCATTTCTCCTTGTTTTCATAAGAGAAAGAAAGAATTCATTATTTTTCTACCTTATAGGAATAAATTCATAAATACTAATGAAGTCCCTCCAAGTCATCAAATAAAGAAACACTTGAGAGCCTATCAACCAGAAATTCAACATGGAAAGGAAAGGCAGTGAGTGCCAACATGGCATGGCTCTGCTTCCTTTATGAAGATGATAATACAGTTCTGCTTCTCTCCTCCATTTAGCCCCTAGGACTTCATCGTGGTTTCATAGAATCCTCTTAACATCATCTGAGCAGCCACAGGACAGACATGAGCTGGCAAACAAACATTTCCCTGCACTTCTACATGTGAGACACTTCATAAAACCTTCACATCTGAGTTTACCTCAAGGGCATCACATACTTTGCAATTTAGATAAGTTATTATGCCCATCATTTGCTGAGCTCAGTGGAATGCCTGTTTCATAAATCTGAAAGCAGAGCAAACATGGCTGAGTGAATAAAAGAACAGATGTAACTTACATAAGGATAAGTATATAACAAAAGCCACACTAATATATGGGAATATGAAATGAAGTAAAATTAGTCTAACATATTATGTAATCTTCTAGCCAGGCAAACAGATTTTCACTCATTGACCTCTGCTTACTCCATCTCTGCCTTTTGCAACAGCAGGGGAACACTATCTGATGAACTGTGCTCTTCACTGACATTATCTCTTAATTGAAAATCAAGCCATGGAAAGGGGCCATAGACCAGCTAGCCTTTAGGTCAGCTGGAGAAGCAAGAAAGGAGATTCACAGTGTGTTGATGGAAAGTGGACGTGTTGCTGAGGTTGGCTCCTACAATAGTTATTTGATGTATATGACATTGGAAGGTCCTGTAAAGTCATCCAGGCCGGTGGCACAACCGCTGCAGAACTCAGCTCGCTCAGGAGCACTCTGTGCTGAGAAGCTGCAGACTTCCAAGGCTGGATCTTGTTGTGGTGACCTCTCACAGGCTGCCTTGGTTATCCATGAACGCATAGAAGAAAAATGTTTTCTGGTCTGTTCTGCTCTTGGGGCTGTTACAGTTGGATGTGCAATGAAACCTTGCATCTGTTGTGCAAAGGAAGGGAAAAAGGACAAGAAAGGAGAGAAAACAGAATCTGCAGGGAGAGCAGTGGAAGTCTAATCAAGTTATTCAATGGAGAGAGAGATGTGAAATTACAAGAGGAAAATAATTCCAGTGGCATTGGAACAGGTACACGGATAGTGAAGGTGAGGGAGAAGAGAGCTACCAGGTAGAGGAAGAGAGCTACGATTTTGATAAGAGTTGGCCAAAAATGGGCCTTCTTTATAAAGCTGGAGAACACATTAAGACATTCTGTAAGGAATTAACTCAGAATTGGTAGCATCCTTGAGAGGGACAAGAATTAACGGCAGCAAAGACTTTTCTAACCTTGCAGTGAGTGAAGTTCTCAAAACAGATCAAGTTGTAAGAGCACTTGAGTAGAACAGCTCTGGGTTTTGAATCTGAGGTGAAACAGCAGAAAAGCAATTAAAAGGCATCCTAATAATGTCATTAATAAATTCAGCAGCACGTTGAGGACAGTAAAAGCCTATGATGGGCTTCACAGAGCTAATTGTGCAAGAGAGGTGACATTGGGATTTCAGGTACTATCAGTACTGCTGTCCCACAAAATCAGGACCTATGGATCTTTGGTTTTATCTGTCTTGCCTACAACAAAAATGAAGAGAGATTTTTTTCAGGTCTGAGACAGGCAATGAAAGCTTCAAGTCTGCTGTTCCAGACCACAAGGAAAGTTTGCACATGTGAAAGCCTATCTTGTTTTTCCCAGCTAAATCAGTTGACCTAATAACAGCTATGACCTCTAACCATAATTCTTAAGCCATTACAGCATAAGCACTGCTAACACAACTGGGAGAAAACGCTTAGCTACGAGAAAGGCCTTGCTCTCATACCAAGCTATAGGAGAAGCAAGTTCACTGGAATCACCCTGAAAAGCTGCAAATGTGGCAATCGAGCAGTAAATGTCTTAAACATTGGAATAATGTCGCCGGCTGTAGCTGCCAGGCAGTTAAATCACAGGTTGCTGGGCATTAACAATCCCCGCGCAGGGATTTGGATAAATATTTCCCCAGCTCTTGCTAATCACGCTGTCAGTTATAGATGAGCAGTCTGCTTACCTGCTGCCCTCTACTAGAGAAGGTCTCCAGCCCTATAAACACTTTCTACCTTATCCTTTCTTACTGCTGTTAAAAATAGCACGAGTCAACAAGATTGCTCATAGCAAGCACCCAGCTTCAGAGTGATGTCAGGAGCACTTATTAGGTACAAAGGGACTTGGGCAGCCATAAGGTGGTTACTCTACGTAATTCTTTACCATCATCATTATTATTGTTATTCAATTACTCCTAAATGAATACACTCTTTCCTCCATCTGCTTTTAGCACTGACTGTTTGTTAATGTGCTGTCCTCTTTCCAACAGATAAACACTGTTTTTTAGTATTTCACTAAATTGGGTCTGTTAGGATGGAAATATATGACTGAGCTCTCCGTCATACTCTTTTCTTTAAAGAAAGGCAGTGCAAGCAAACCAGGCGTGGGAGAAAACAAAAGTAGAGCAGGAGGGGCATTGTATTTACCTTGGGCATCAGCATCTAAACCCATAAAGATTTCCAACAGCGAGTCCAGGGCAAGATTTGCACAGACGTTTGGCTTACATTGCCAAGCAAATGTAGGACAAGGATTTTGGTCTGCCCATGGTAGCTAGGACGACCACGGAGCTGTGCAAACCTGCTTCCTTCCAAAGACATCACTAACAGCTCAGATGTGCTGCACTTAACACGCAAACAACCAAACTGTGTTTTTCTTTTTCCAGATACCCAGCAACCTTTTCTAATTGACTTTATTGGAAGGCACAAACGAGGCTTTGATTTTTGATAAAATCTCAGTAGTTCTTCCTCAAGCCTCTACTCAGCTTCTCCTCCTTACTCTAAGCAGTCACCACTGCTTACCCTCTAAGTCCTTTCAGTAATTTTCTTTTGCTTGCATTCACTCCAAGGAGTGCTTTAGTAAGTAGCTCTAGGAGACAAAGGAAAATGTTGAGAGGTACTTCATATTTAAAGGTAGCTCATTTGCTTTCTATTACTAATAGCTCCCAAGTAAAAATAGATTCTGTATGCCAGATCATTTTTGCCATTGCATGTTATTTATAGCTGCTGCAGACATTTTCAAAAGCACCTATTTCCTATTTCAAACCTACACCTCTATTTCCTTTTGGGTTTTAGGAAGTCTGGGTGGCCAGGCACTCTAAAAAACCTATATGCATGCCTCTGTACTTTCACATATTTACTGTGTTATTGCTATAACCCTGGGAATGGGTCCGCTTGCTGCATATCCATCTACATTTTTCTATAAACAAAGTAAGCACTTTTGCTTTGGCAGTTTGTCCTGATGGGGGACTGGTTCCTTCATTCATGCCATTCGAAACTCTTGACCAGCTATTACAACTGACATTTTGTATTTCTGTTCACATTTATGCTGATCTTTTTTTTAAAAAGTGCATTCATGGTAGTCTGTGATCAGAATACCCATGTTTTGAGTAAGTCATGAAGCTTCCTTATATTCCTTGAGACCATTAGTAAGGACTTCACGGACTTCTATTCCTTGGAGCAGCTCCCTTGCAGCAAAAATTGACACATTTAAAGACATCTGTGATGCATCAGGACTTGCATCACCCTGAAAGATGGGTGGTATCTCTGTATTCTTTGCAGTTGGTGCATATCACATAATTAAGAACCATATGAGAGACGTCTTATCTGAGAGTAGATAGGTAGGGCAAAGAATATACTATTGCTGTGCACATTTCAGGGCAAATCTAGCTGCATCCAGGCAAATTCACAAGTGACTGATTGGCCATTACCAGAAATGCAGTAAGCTCGAGCAGAAGGGGAGGTGGTAACTTCCCATAAAGCCCTACATTGAAGAGGAGGCTGGTCTAGGTGACCTCCAGAGGTCCCTCACACTGAAATCTTTCAATAATTGTAATTCAGCTGCAGCCAGTAAGTGCTGCTTATGTATCCCTCCATGCCGCAAGAGAATCAATCAGTGTGACTTCAGGGAGCAGAGCTGAACGGGCAGAGCTGCGGGGTGTCGGGATGCAGGAGCTGCCGCTGCACGGGAGCGGGACCCTCCTCCTCCTCCTCCATCCTCCCTTTGTCTGGCCACAGGCAATGCGTAACGAGGGCAGGATTAGAAGTATTTTTATATGCTTCAAACAAGGCCAATACCATTGCTTAGCTGTGTATGAAGTTCTGTGTAATGTCGCTTTCCGGAATAAAAATCCCGTAGTAATGAATCAACCGCTAAGCCAAGGGGAAACCATATATCGCCTTGCCCGATGAGACCTTGTGCGGCTCAGCCTTCAAGCTAAGCCTGCTGCCCTTCCTGCTGTCCAAAGAAATCCAGATTTTCATTGCATGCATAAGTTGCATATGATGAACATGCCAGAAGTGCAAGCATTTACACACTGTGCACAGTCCTCGGGAGCTACGCAACCCTCCTTTAGCTGAGAATGAGCCCACCAGCTCGGCATCCAAGCAGACTGAAGATCACTTTTCTCTCCTAGCGAATTCAAGATTCAGATTTAGAGCAGCCTGATTGACTTGTAGCCCATCCAGTCACTTCTGGGGTGTTAATTATGCTTTGCTCTTGCATTATGCTCTTGTCCCTCTCTGTCAAGATGAAAATGCCTTAGCGTGTGGCAGTGAGGGGAGGCAGACACAACCTCTTTCATTCAACCGATTTTCTTGGAGAATAAAAGAGCAAGGGAACACTTTTTGAAGGGGCATTGCCAGTGCTGCAGCTCTACACCGGGGTCTTGGTATATCATATCTCAGGTTACATTGCAGAGATGCATTTCCTACGTCCAGGAGAGCATTGGAGGGACTTCCCTCCAAGGATGCCAGCCCACTGGCACAGCTGCTAACGTGCCATCATGTGGGAATGATGGTGGGAATGGGATGGAGAGAAAGTCCCTGTACAGATGGGACAAGGGCCTGATCTGGCTCTGCTGATCCCTAAACAAGGTGGATTTGAACACGCAAGGACCTCTGGCAGGTCCGGGCAGTGATCAACAGCCAGTGCTCCTTAACAGACCAAGCCTGGCACTGCAGTGACTGAAGGTTCAGTTACACTGTCAGTATTAGTCTGTGGTTACCTATTGCTTGTCCTGGAATCCGTCACCAGCGAAAATCCCCTTCCGAAATCCACTTCCCTCTGACAACTCTGCTTCTCAGAGCAACCACTTTGGGGCTGTTTGCAAATGATGTCCTTCAATTCACTCTTGTCCACACAGATTCCTTGCTAAAGGGTTATTGGGAGAAAAAGGGGGGAAAAAAAAGTGACACTATTGATTTAAAAAATTTGCATTTCCCAATGAGAGCCACGAAGGTGGCTCACTGCAGTCGAAGAGCCGGAGAGCAGGCACGGGGAGGTTTTAAATCAAGGCGAAAAGGCAGAACATAATGCTTCCAATTTACTTGCTTAAAATGAAATGTGCAAGCTAAAAAGCCATGAATAAGCACTGCTGAACACTTCAGCCACTGAAAAGACATTTTTAAGCCATTCCTCCCCCCCTTCCCAGTCCCCGTCCTTTATCTTGTCAAGAGACTGTATTTTCATTGTGCTCCTATGGTAATTTAAATCATGCTAGGGCTCGGAGCATACAGTGTAATTGTAAGTCAGCCAGGGTCTGAATGCCATCACTGCTGGGTAAATAACATCATCAGCTCATCAGCTGTGTCAGTAGCATTACAATTATGTAAGCAACTATTATTTCCACTCTTGATATGCCATATTAGGACTTATTTGGGGATCTGGAGTTGACAGGTAGTCTATAAATACAAAATGCACAGAACAGCAGACAAGCTGCGATTTGGGATAGGAACATAATTTTGCCCAGAGCTTTCCGATGACATCATTAACCGTGTGCCTGCCCGTGTGTTGTCACTAAGGCAGCAACTGTAAAAATGTGTTGGTCGCCTTGTGCCTCCTTTCTGTGTCCCCCGGTGCCATCTGCCCAAGGCTTGTGCTGCTTGAGCATCCCTATGCATCCTTCCATGAGCAGGGTTTCCAGAGAGAGGTAGCAGGAGATCCGCAGCATCCCACATGATCCTCCAGAGAATGAAGATTGCTTGTTCCCAGTAGCTGGAAAAATACGAATATTTTTGTTGTTTTCTTTAAACACAGCTAAGCCTCCTGATGGGAGCTTGGCACTAAGTGATTAGTTCTTCTCAGACTTCCTGTGTGCTTTTAGCCAGATCAATGACTTCTTAGCTTTTATTTCAGCTTCTTAAAAATGAGGAGAGCACAATGATTCCTTTCTCTAATCCACGGCATGTTTATATGGTGAGCACGTCATGCCAGAGCTGGCCTGCTCTTAGCAAGTCTCAACCTCTGGACGTCCCTGCTGCAATGATCTTTTGGCAGCAGAGGAGCACAAACCCATGCTCACGTGTCCATCAACTCCAGCAGCAGGAAACTTGGCCATGGCCCCATGCCCAGCACTATTTAGAGCTGATCCTCTGATCCAGCAAAGCTCAGTGGGTAGGAGGAAGCTGAGATCTCCTCTCCCAGATTTGTGCTTGTGTCTCCAGCGAGGCAGAAGGGGTTGTCCACAACCTGTTGAACCTGCATGGTCTTCTCCCTCACCAGCGCCAACCAAGACCAGAGCGCCCATCTTCACGTTCAGGCCTGAGGAACACCAGCTCAATGTATGAATAAATACAACAGCAAGCCACGCTCAAATTAATTCATCGTCAGCTGTTCTGTGTTGTGACTAAAGCAGCAACGCTCCGCCGAACGTGTGTCAGAATGATAGATTAGGACCTTTTTTTTTTTAAAGATTGCCACTTAGAACACATTTGGAAAATTGATTCTTTGGATGCTCACATTATATCAGGTCTAGGTCTGGAGTATAACGCAGTGTGAAGGGAGATGATTCTCATCTTAAGTTTACAGAAGTGCTGCACATTGCAAATGCTGACAAAGCGTATGAATAAAGGCAAGGTGTGGAGAGACAGAGCCGTGAAATTACCAATGCCTGGTATTTACACAACAACTCCATGCCATAAAAATTGCTATAGGTATTTAAGACTGTTTTGAAGTCACTTCTGCAAGGAAGAAGTGTATCTATCTGAATATACTCTTTATTAGAATAATTACATTTTTATTTCAGAAGGAGACTGAGGTTGTCTGTAGGAATTATCATTCAGCATCTCTTATTCTTCTGCTTTATTCTCCAGTGGATTATATTTCATGGGAAAACATATTTATTCAGAACTTCATTTTGATTTAACAGAAAAATGATTCTTGCCACAGCAATGTGGAATACTCATTTTTCTCTGTGTGCTGATTTTTTGGCATATAAATGCCAGAAGCCTCTGTTCCATTTCCTTATCAAAAAAAAAACTTGCCTGAGATTAATTTCCTCATCATCCCCTCCTTTTAAGGTGGCTGTTTTTCAATGCCATTTAAAGACAGAGTTGTGATAAATTCCTATTTTCAATGTACAGATATCAATGAAAGAAGTCTATTCCGCAGCAGTAAAGTAATTGAATCCAGATGGAAAGGGACAAAAAATGTATGAATTCACCTACTGTTACTGCAGTGCGACAGGTGCCTTCATGCATTTTTCTTTCTAAAGACAATTAGTTTTGAAACAAACTAATTGCAAGAGTTTAAAATGTTTTTATACAGAGGAAGGGGCATACATCTGACATCACTTCTTTATAATTGCAGGTTGGAATAATTGAAGACTTCTTATACCAAACAGAAGATAGTTTCTTAAAGAACAAAAAGCTCAGAATAGCTAGGAGGCAGAAAATGAAAATGAAGAAACTTCAGAGCATTCAGCAACAGTAAAACCTAGGAAATACTAACCTGTCCCCCACTAGCCCCAAAGACATGGCCACAAAGAGAACAAGGAAATGAATGCTGGATATACTTGATAGATAGGTCAACAAAAGCTGCCTTTCAATTTAATGAGCCTTCCCTCCACCTTGGGGCACCTTTAGAAGAAATATTTGCACTTTGTTAGTCTTAACTGGCTGGAATAAACATCCACAAAAGATTTAGCTTGGTTCTTAATGCAAATTGTCTTGTTTATTTAAATTGCAAAGCCAGCACAGTGCTTTTCTCTCCGCCTCTGTGAAGGAGGAGCTGGGGAGGGTTTCTACTAGTTTACGCACACTTAGACACAGATAATGTTAGAGAACTGCTCAGGGAAGTACCTGCTCACTAGGCAAGTACCTCTGAGCAAAGATTTACTGAACTGTGTGCAAAAAGGGCTTAGATTTTTAGAGAAAGGTCATATATATCATACAGAGGTTGTATTTTCTGGCCCGAGAATAGTCTGTAGCCTAATCTTCTGTAAAATGCTCATGGATCCTCATCATCCAAGAAGCGCTGAAAACAGGGATCCCTCCACGTTCAGCTGATGGGAATCCAGCCTCACAGTGCCTGCTTTCCAAGTAACTGCCTTACAAGACAGGTTTTGCTACAAGTGCAAGACATGATGCTAAAGAAAGCAAAAACAGAGCCCAATTGCTGCCCCATGGTGAACACCATGAAATCCCTCTTCCTACGGATGCCCTAAGGATGCTTTTCTCCCCATCACCATACATAGATTCCTATATGGCCCAGGACCTGTCATAGATGAGAGAGCAATGCCTGGTTTTACAAATATTGGCCTACTTTTCAACAGCCATCCCCATGTCAGATGATGCTCAACAGGCATCCTCACCTGACACGCGCAATCTGTCCTACAGTTGGCATTTCCTTCCCATCTACAAGTTTACTTCGTAGGAAAATAACCTTGTCCTATAAAACCAAAATTCACTTTGTGGTAATTTCTCATTCAAGAATGACTTCAAAATGAAAAGACAGAAAAAAATAAGGAGAATCCACCACGCCCCAGCCCTAGGATTTAATTAAAAATCCAGGATCTCAAAAGTATTTAGCCACTTAATACCCAGTATGTGCTTACACAGATAGGAATCTAAATGCAACAGATTTTCATCTGCTAGAGACCATCTTCCTGGGCTCCCAACAACGAACAAAGGCCCATCAAAGTTTTAGCACAAACTTTCTTAGTTTTCAAAAAGCTTTTTTTTTTTAAAAAAGAATAAGTATAAAGAAGTCTTTTTGAGAAAATCCGAGCCAGTTAGAGCTGCTTAAACACGTGGGACAGAGAAACAAAGAATTATTGCCCTTCGGAGACAGCATTATTTTGCTACGGAGTTGGTTTTGTCAGACAAAATTTTATAGCATGTAGTGGCAATCATCCATCTTTGATGAGCAGGCACACACTAAATCAGGCAGACTGCTCCCCATGGATCACCCAGTCACATACAGTTTGGTATATTATCAGCATGTCAAAAAATATACTCTTAATATGATGCAAGTTGGGTTATGATTTGGCAATATTTAGTGCAAACTGATGTACTTTTACCTGGAATGCTTTAAAAGAATTAAACACAAGGAAAACAGGTGACCTTTGGGAAGAAACAAGCAATCCCACCCGTGAGAGAGCACTAGGCTGCATAATATGGAAAAGCCAATTCCAGCACATCTAGAAAATGCTGTGCCTGTGTCAGACAGGACACTAAGAGAGACACAAGAAAACTCTCATCGACTTTGCTTTCTAAAGTATGAGATTCAATAGACTTGCCTACAAAATTAAACAAAAAAAATGAACTTGCCTTTTGAAGAAACTTAATAAGTGCATTATATTGATTCTCTGGCCTCTTAGCTGGGGAATTCCATAGGGAGATGATAAATCCTGTGGCTTCTCTCAATAAATATTATTACTCAACACTTATTCTTCTCCCTCCCCCTTTTTTTTTTCTCCTTTGGTGGAGGGAAACATTAAAAATTATCCAGCCTGTGTTTGCTGGGGCTATTTGAGTCACCTGCACAAGGACACATGCGAGACCCCTCCCCTAGAGCTCCATTTTCAGGTCACTTTTGTTGCAAAGTCTCATTTCCAAATGAGTGATGGGGGGTTTGCTTCCCTCCATCACATCATTCTTTTGTCACAAAAATGATTTATCTGTTGACAGCTAAGTTCACTGGCCCCAGGCAACTGATGTCAGTTGAAACCACTCAATGAGAAAGAGAGAGCACTATACCAATTTAAAAAAAAAAAAGATATAAATACCCATCTCCCCTGAGACTGCCTCATAACTCTCTTGCTTGCTCCTGCAATCATTGCTTCCTTGTAAATGCCAGAATTCCTGTACTAAGCCCGGGAAGGGACAACAAGCACAAGCCAAGTGAGCTTTTGCAGGTGCATTTGCTTGGCTGCAATGCAGATTATGGCTTACAGAAGGTTTGAACTTAACATTTTTTCACTTTCCTTATTGGCAAAATCTCTCTGTCAAAGGTGTTGCACAGAAAGAAAAGCTTGTAAAACACAAGGCTGTGGTTCAGAACGGCAGCGAACAGCTCTGCAGCCCAAGCAGTAAATGGAGCACCTCGCAGGTGGATGAGACGCGCCTGTGACATCCATCGGAAAGGACCGGCCCAGGAGATGGGCTGACGACGGCCGCCGTGAGGATCAGATCCGACTCCGCTGTTGATAACGTCTCTCCCTGGTCCACGAGAGGGACAGCGGTCCAGAAAACAACTCGGAGTGTTTCAGTCTCACTGCAAGCATCTTCCCCACTGAAACGCCATCGGCGTTGAAGCAAAGAAGAAAGGTTGCATCAAGTTGTCTGTGGATTGCAAGCTGCCGAGAGCAAGGGCTGACTCACACAGGGAAGTCCCCCTCCCAGGTGCCGTTGTAGAATTTAGAGCATTAACACTTTTAAACAAAATACCATTTAAAAAGATGCCTGATATTAGGAAACCTATAATCAAAAGGCAGAGATATTAGACAGCAAGCAGCATTTCCAAGACAAAGCCCATGGCTAAAATAAGAATTCCATCTACATACACACCGTATGATATTCAAATCGAAACGGGGAGTCACACAACCGCTGCTTATTCCGTGGCCCTCTCCATGGCTATATGAGCTCACACATCTTTAATCTCAAAGCACAGAACAACAGCGGGCCACAACTCGAACATTTCTCCATTTGAACTACAACGATCAGCACGAGAGCCAATTTCACACGGGGCTGTTTCTTGTTCTTGTTGCAATTCATCACGGGAAGACGCGAGATCCGAGATACTTGGGCACGGCTTAGTCCATGAATAATACAGCGCGTTGCCTTGACCTTTTCAGTTCGCTTTGTAGTGCGATTGGCCGAGCGTCCCTGTCCTCCCCTGTTAACCACCCCATTAACCTGCGAAGAAAAGGTGGAACGGACAGACAATTAACCAGCAGAATACTAAAAAGGTTAACACTGAGCCGCACAGTCCTGGCTTTCTGGAGCTTTAATGGGTATTAAGATTCTGCAGTCTTCTTTCCTCTTTCAAAGCCTGCAGTGAAAAATAAGAAACCACACAAGATGAACTTTGTTCTCATTGCAGATTATAATCATGTAGTTCCTTTCAGATGTCACACTCGGATGATTCCAGCTTATGCATGAATAAACTGAGAAGAATGTTTATTTTTACTCCTCTCAAATATGGAGAATATTCAATTAGAGCAGTGAACTTTTTCTTTGAGGCCGGTCACTCTTGAGTAAAGGAAAATTGGAGAAAGTGGAGGCAAAAAGCCCCACATGGCAGTATTCTTTAAAAAGGTCAATACTTCTGACACGGGCTCCACGAGCCAAATTATTCTGGTCATTTTCTAGTCAAAAAGAGGAAAACGGTGGCCTTTTTCAATCCTATGGGCTGTGGAGCTGCATAAAACTTTCTCCTAGTGTTCAGTAAGACCATGGGGCCAGACAGACCCCACATTCTCAGGCACGGGAGCTTGGGGTGAAGTTTAAAAGCAGCTGGTGAAAGCAGCTACCCTGTTCCCCTTGAGGAGCCAGAGATGTTCTGGTTCCAGATTTTCCAAAAATCTTCCAGATTTTTTTCCAAAGATCACATCGGCAGGAATAACACCTCAACACCTCAGTTACCTCGGCAGGCTTCAGAAGACATTTTCACAAAAACTACTAGGCAAAGAAGTTGACATCAAGATTTCATACAAACTTCTTTGCTTGTGAGCACTTTCTAAGCTGTCCTTTGGCACCTGTGTTACCGATAATATCTAGGGGTCTAGTTATAACCGTGGGCTGCTTAATTTTCCAGATACTGTCACACTCCCATCTTTGTACAAAGCTTTGAGTTGCTATTAATAACTGCTATTAAATACTTATTTTAGATGGGAGAATTGGGACAAGAAGGGGGAACCCTGCTGCTAGCCATTAGAATTCCAAATTTTACATTTATGACAGGTATTGGCTGCAATAAAGCAGTCTTTTTATTATTTCAGAGTAATAATATAATCCCTAGTTTGCTTAAAGAGAGCAGTGATATCAAGACAGGAAGAATTACTAACAAAGAAAAGATAAAGCTTTAAATTACAAAAATGACTTTCTTGGTTTCGCCCTTTAATACATTTTAAGTCTAGAAGGGACCATTATGATCATCTATATGCCAGAAATTTTAACTTTATGCTTTTTGATATATGGGATCCTGAATAATACACCATTTCTCTTTACCATTCTTTTGAACATTAGCACTGAGGGACTTATACAAACAATGTATTGAAATATTGGTGCACTTAAGGGCAAGCTCACAAACTATGACCAAGTACAGAAGCATTTTTTTTTTCCAGAAGATACAGTGTGTCTTTTAAGGATAAAAATATATATATATTTGTAACTCTTTCAGTAACTGAAATCAGCACTAACTAAAGTTTATCCAACCTCAACACCTTCAATGTGTCAATTTGGAAAGATCTGTAGCAATTTCAATCAGCGCTTGATCTTGACTTGTCTGGAATTGAACTGCATTTTACCAGGCATTTAGTGAGAAAGCTGCTCTTCTAGCAGTTATAAAGCTGCTCTTCTGGCAGAGGTATTTCCAGGGTTTCCCAGCTGTCCGTATTTCTACTCGCTGCCATTCAGGACTAGAGGGAAAATGCCACAAAGAATTTCACAGATCGCTTTCACAAGTTAAAACATATCACTCATTAGGAGAGTCGTAAAACTGTCAAGAACCAAATTAAATTCCAACTATGCTGAACAGAACAGACAAACTAAGAGAAAGAAAACGGAAGAAAATCCATTCCTACATTTGTTCTAACGTCCAGGTGACCTAGTGGGTACCTACTGCGATGAATGAATTGTCCTATTCTGTGGAAAAAAGGCTAGAAACCCAATTGTTCTTTGCGCTCACTAAATGATGGCAATCCATAGGAAAATGAGATGGCCAAGAAACACAAT
>JAVCKT010017483.1:86429-98651 GCA_032273925.1 Rhynchotus rufescens
AAACACAATGAGTCATTTCATGGCCTTCAACAGCTTCCTGCCAAAATCTCCTTTATAAGAGGCACAGAAATAACCTGATTTTGGAAATACATTTATCCACTACTCTTGTTAGATGTGCCCTAAGAAATTTTGTTTTGCAGAGGGACGAGACCATCAGCTTTTACATATCAACAAGCCAGCAGAGAGAAAGCTCTTCTTTGTTTTGTTCAGATACAGTGCTGCTGTTTCATGGAGGGGGTAAGAGCTGGAGGTGCATAAAACTGAATTCTACCATTTAATTAGCAATCAGCAATGATCTGTCAGTCAGAGTTACTGTAATTCATGAACTGTTAAGTCAAAGCAAAAATGGCAAGTAATTAGACTATATCCATTAGAGCTCCACTAGCACTCACTCATACAGCTTGGGTTTCAATCTGAGGAAGAAATGGATGTGTGAAGCTCGTTAATATATTCAGCTTTTTAATTAGCAATCAGTGCTGATTTGTCAGCCATACCAACTGTAAGGCACAAGCTATTGAAACACAGAAGAAAGGCACATTTTCAAAATCAGTTATGCTTATATTTACATTCCCCCCAGGCTGAAATATCAGAGAAACTCCTGAAATATCATCTTTGCCATCACAGAGCAGCAGAAGGCATGTAGGAGCTTGCAGTCCTACATAGCTAATAAATTACTTGCTGTTTGGATGAAGACAGAGGTTGAATATTTATGAGAACGTTGATGCTGAGAGGTAGCTCGTAGCTCCAAACAGAAACAAATAAGCACGACCATTTTTAACTGCACGTGAAAGAAAATCTCTAATAGCACAAGTAACACAGCTGATAGCCCATCTCAAGTCAACCCTATCTTAAAAGGGTCACAAAACAGAAGAGTAGTGGGATTGTCTGGCTGTTGCACCTTCTCTGTCTCTAGATGGGTGAGGAGTGATGGAAAAGCTCAACCTTTACTCAACAGCCACACAGGGAACAAGAGGCATGAGGTTCTCCATCTACAGCTACCCTGCCTGCTCCACTGATGCTTTTCCTCTAGTCTGCAATTGCTGCACACAGAGAAATACCTAAAAAGAGATACGTGAAAACAGGGAAGCCCAATGGATCTTTGGAGTTTATTAGAGATGCGAGCCAGCTGAAGTTACCACCTGGCCCAAGCCAATGCAGCACGCACAGATCTTTGGGGTAAACTCATCAATATTACAGCTTATGCCTTTAGTATAAATATCATAATTATAATTGCTTCCACTTATGCCTCTAAAGCTCTCCCTAGGTATGGTAAACCTGTAAGAATACCTCACAGCTCTTTGTAAAAATCTTTTTTTAAAATCTTTAAGCATAACAGCAGAAGTCTCATTACTTTCTTCAACATTAGACAGCAGCTCCTGCTCCACTGAGATTCTGCACTGAGTGGAGTCAGTCTTTGGATCGCCCAGTAAAGGCACTGAGACAGCTTGAACTAATTACAGGTTGCAGGTAGAGCAGTAATTGTACTAACTGCCTACATTAGGCAAACAAATGCATGGCTGCATTTGTACGGAGCTGATGGAATACTCTGTGCCAGATGGAAATTCAGCCCTAAATAGTGATAATGTTCTTGTCTAAAAATGACTTTTGTTTGCTTAATGTCCGACAGTTAAATCTATTTCACTCACTTGTTTTCCTGGCCTTCTCATTTCTGTTTTGGCTTCTGCCGCAGACAGGAGGAGAGCAGGTTTCTGACCATGTTTTAAGGTTAAGGTTCGCCTTTACCCCTCCAACATCAGCCACCTGGACCATTCAGCCAACATTTTTACCTCTCAACAGCTTTTGTGTTTTTAAAGCGCTTTCCAGAGAGCCCGTTTTGTCTCTGATAGCTGGCTTTCAGAAGTTGTAAACATCCATCTCACAGCGGAGTTTTCAGTTCCTATTTTTGAAACGGCAACTATTTTACAGCAAAATACAGGTCAAGCCGTCCTGTTGAACCCACAGCAGATCCACAAGCAGGCAGCTGTAATCTCTCCACTGCTTCTCTTTGAACAAAAACCCATAAAAGATTAATCATTTCAGTTTGTAAATGCTTTAAACGCTCGCAGGGAGGAAATGTTTGGGAGTTGTAGGTATAGGTTTTATGAATGACTGGACCATGTAAGCCCAGGCTTGGACTAGGCGAGTTCACACGGTTCAGATAAACGACACAGGGAGAAGTGTTCAGCTCCCACCTGTGTTGCAGATTTTTGCAGGCTCGCAGTATCCTGCTTTTCTAGTGTCTCAATGGTAGATCCCAGAGGCACTGGAGAAGCAAGGAAACAAACCACTGCTTCCTCATCTATCACCCTATTTAAGCTCAACCTCAGGGTAAGTTACCTACCCACTCCAAGCTATTACTCACTACACACTTCACTACGCACTGCAATGTGAATAAACCTCTGAATACTATTACCTGTTTTAACTCGTAACACAAGTAGGTTGACAACGTGATCCAGTTTTCCCTAAATATTTAGGCACATCCTTAAATGCCAACCTGGAAAGTTCCACGAAAATAGGCAGGTAACATATCTAGGCCAAGAAGTTTTCTTCTTAGAGCGCTAGTTCCCAGAAGCCTAAAGCAGCCTACAAACATGAGTAGGGAGCCTAGGAGGGAAAAAAAAGGTTATGCTTGAAACAAAAATCATCTGTTGACCTCTTGTTCAGGCAATTTCAGTCTTTCTGAATGAAGAAAATCTGAAGGTGCTGCGAGTAACGCTTTATCACAGCAAAAGCTGAATAAGAGTGATATTAAAAGGAAACATTCCAACTGTTCCAAGGCCTGATCCTTAAAGAAGTGCGGAGCAGCTCCTCATTTTGAATGCTAGAAAACTTAGCATAAAGACTTAAGAAGTTACACTTAATTCAACTGAATTAAGAATCTCTGAACTGAATTAAAGTTTAAAATCACATTCAAGAGCTTCAAATTGTCCTCAACATGATCAAAACGAGGTGCTTTACAAAAATAGGTGGCTGCTATTACTCAACAGGTCAGCCCATAGAGACTAAAGAATAAATATAGTATTATTTAAAACCATGCTTTGGGAAGCCAGGCCCTTCTAACCTTTAAAACCAAATGACCCCTCAAAAATACATATTTACTTTAATGCTACGTGTGCCTATATTGAAAAAAAGGGAGAAAAGCCTCTAACTAGTAAAGCTTTATTTCTCTTGTTTCTCTTACTCTCTGTACTTCTCTAACCTAGAAAATTCACTGCTAATTTTAATCCTGTTCTGTCAAAGGCTCAAAGTTTCTTGCATCTTTGTGACAGTTCTAAAATTAAGTCCACTCTCCACTTCGTTATCCACTTAGTCAATGGGAGCACTGAACAGAGCCCCACAGAGCCCCACTCAACATGACCACAGCGGAGGCTAATAAGATTTACCATCTGTTAGGTAGATGGATCAGTTTTCATTCACTCACTAGCAGTTCCATTACTGCCAAACAACTCGCAATAGTGTCATACAAGAGGAAGCCTTACGAAAAATCAGGACACATTATACTTCTTATCACTGGTAGCCAAAAGCTTTTTATACTGTTATAGGAAACTAGATTGAGAACAAGTCATCAAATCAACAAAACCTATAAAAACTATTACTTACCCGCTTGTTTTGAATGTAAGTATCACTAAATATTTTCATTTTATCTCACAAAAAAACTTCTAGTCCTCTTACGCACCAGAAAAGCAAATAAGGGCTTTCAGCACAATCCCAATATACACAGGGCCAGTTACTCCCACCCGTTTGGGACCAAATACACCTTCAATTAATTGCTGCTAAAGTACAGCTCTTTGGAGCATCGTCCAAAAGCAGTACCCAGAAATAATGAATACATTATCTGCTTTAAATAACATCATTTAATGATGACAAGGAGACACAGTTGTCATTTTATCTTAGCCCTAACTCAGCTTTCTCTGTGGAGCTGCTTTTTAATAAAGTCATCTCAAACCAAAACTAACAGGTTAAGATAACATAATTTGAAGGGAGAAGAGCGTGGAGCTGCTTAGGAGGCAGACAAACTTCCCTGATCTTCTCTTTATGTTAGCAAGCCCGAGGGAACTAGTTTCTCCATTAAGTGACAGGCAATAAATGAGGAACATGAGCTGTCAGCCCTCGGAACCATCCCATGCCCTTCATCAGCAGCAACACACACCGCCCCGTAGCGGTAACTAGAACTTGGATCCGTTTTGAGTGCAAGTGAATTTATGATACAAGATAAATAGCAATAATTTGCAAATTACAGGGGACCAGAGAAATAATGACAGGTCATACCATGCTATGCTTGCTTGGAGAGGTGGCACAGGCAGTGCAGTGAAGGGAGACGGTGTAGTTCAAGGTTTCAGCTTTCATTTTTTGACCGACACGTGGATTTATAACAGGCTTTACCATAAATTATAATCCATCTTCCCCAGTACAATCCAGTGAGAAAAGACTTCTTAGCAGCAGGTTTCAGCATATGTAATTTGAGATTAAGAGGAGGGGAAGGATGTTATTCCATGACCATGCATTTTCCCCTCCCCAAAAAGCAGCTAAAACTTACTTCCAATTCTAAATGTTTAGTAGTATAAAGGTATAATACAGGAGCCTTCTTCAGGCAAAAAGTAGCTTTAAACACTAAGGTCTAGGAATATTTAATAGCGTTTAAAGTTACTTTTTGCCTGAAGAAGGTTCCTGTACTACACCCTTATACTATAAGCAACAAATTCTGCAGCTTGGAAGCAGAATGGCCCACAGCTTGGATGCAGAATGGCCCACAGAAGGGCCCTTCCTCCTAGGCTCCTCCTGATTAATAAAAAGAAATCTTAATTAAAACAACAGCACCACACCAGACAGCTGCTTAATCAACAAGTTCATTTCCCTAATGCCTCAGTTCAGTTTGGGGTTAATGCACCTAGTGGGTGTTCACCAAACCAGCTCCAATCTCATTACAGCAATTTTTCTTATCCAGAAGGGAGAGCAGTCTTTGCACTAGCTTCAGTTAGGATCATGTTTCAGAAGAGTAAGAGCAGTGACACTTCTCCATTCACACACTAAATAAATGTAGTGTTATAGTGCAGAAGGGGTGTTGCAGCACAAGAAGAGTCACTTAAAACTTAGGCCTAAAGTGACTGCATCTGCACTTAGGCTGTGAAAAAGGGTATTAGTAATTAAACAGAAGCTTGGAAAAAGTTGAATAAGAGAAAAGAAACTTTGCAAGAATCCGCTTAATAAGCGAGTTTACCAGGTTCCAAAAAAAAAAAAAAAAAAATCCAGCCATACTTGACTTTTCAGAATAATATTTATTAAATCATTTATTTTCTACAGTCACTTGATGGTTCCTTATTGGATAAACTTCAACATATATTTAAACTTAGATGTTTGCTTCAAGTGGATAAAGACAAAAACAAACAAACAAAAAACCTCATTCTGTGGATTCATATTTTTGGGTATGTAAGACAAAGGGGAAGAGAATGATGCACGTATAAAAAGAACGATGGTCAGTGACAAAGGTCAGCTGTAGAAGATTTTGTCTGCTAGGTTATATACTAGGAGCTATAGCTATATGACTAGCCAGAATATAGTTGTAGGCTAGAGCCCAACACAACATTTTATGCTCAAAAAGTGGACTCTAAATCTGTTTAGCAAAACCATAAGCAGTGTTATTTTAAACAGTTTATTTACACTGATAGGACTGGCAAAAAAAAGCTATATAAAAAACAGTTAACAGACAAAATATGACACAGTGGGAAGCATCACTAATTACATAGACAACATTGTGGTGGTTTAAAAAGACTCAGAAAAAAGAAACAGAAGTTGAGAACTCCTAATACAAGCAGACAGTTAAACTGTTAATGAAATGCAGAAATATACATATTTAGATGGTTCCCGAGATGGTGTTGGTACAGAGCAGTTGAGAGGAGATGGAAAAAAAACAGATTGGTGTGAATGAAGACGCTCCTATCTAAGCAACTTGGGTAAAGCCTTAGTAGTGCTACACCTAAGGTTTAGCACACCAAAAACAGGCCCTTGAGCTTCACCTCCACCATCACCATCCATCATCTCAGGTGTTAAACAACAAACTGTTAGCTAAGTATTTGGAAGCTTCTCTTCGTTATGGCTGTTTAGAGAGTGAGGACAAAAACAAAACAGAACAGACACACAAACACACACAGAGCATAATTACTTTTCCTCAGACTTCCACTGAATTGTCCTGAATCACTTTGGGTGCTCAAAGCGAGTCCTGGCTTTAAATTGACTGTTCAGATCAACCTACATAACTTACCACTGTGTTACAGTGAGACTGCAGAAGACCATTATGGAGTCAGTAAAATAAGAATCTATTTCTTTATAAACAGCTACATTTACAAAATATCTGGAATAAGCAGCTGTACAACAGGTCAACTGTCATACTTAAAAGGTCAGGTACTTCATAACACATCTCCACTGAAGACATCAACAGCTCAGGTATTAGTTTAGATCACTCAGCCAACTGATGAAGGGAGGCAAGCATAAAAGAGTCATCCGAAACAGTGGTGTGTTATACGATCATCATCTTCATTTCAAAATCTGACAAACTAGTTCATTGCCTAGAGGGGACATTTTTTAATGAAAGAGGACGCTTCCATTATGCTGGTGAGAGAAAAAGATTTGTGCAAATGTCTTAAAGACAAAGTTGCCTGTTCCACTGATTAGCTGATCTGCTTCAATACAAGTAAAAACCTCTTGTGATTAACTTAGTGTTAACTAACATTTTGCTAATTATTGCTAAGTGCTAATGACTAAGGTACCATTAATGTCAGTAACAGGTCATTCGAACAGCCAGCTGCTTGTTGGTCACTACAATATGACATTGTATTTTAGAAACTGTTTCATATCAAGTGGGTTGTTGATCGACTTAATGTGTGACTCCTTTTTTCAAAGATGGAAGGAAGGCTGACCAAGGAAGGAGAAGGAACAGCCTGTTAGGGAAAGAAACAAACAAAAAAAACACAAAAAAAAAAGAAAGAGGTTATTTGGTCATATATCCAATGTCAATAGCACAATAGTCATCCCTCATATCTGAGGCATGGTATAAGTGTATAAGGAGAGAAGAGGGGCAATTTTAAAATTAATGATTTATCATTATTGAACAGCACAGTAGAATGCTTAGACTGAAAAATTCTTTAAAGATTTTCCTTGTGATCAGTTTGAGATGCAGAATGTATTTTGGAAAACAGCTGTTAAGAAAACTCTAACGCACATCTTGCATTATTTTTTGTAGTAAGTCTCCTTCCATATTTAAAGAAAGGAATGTTACTGTAATTTCTTAAGGAAATAAGAGGTCCCCTTAGATCCTGCAAGTTCCTATGTTCTTACCAGATTTCAGCCCAAAATTAGATGCTAAACACATGTCTTCTTGGCAACAGAAAACAGTAGATCGTATAACAACAACCTGTCAAAAGCTTTAGTTGAGCCTACCTAGGTTAGAAAACTAGGCAAGAGGAGGACTTCTCTAATGCCAGGAGCACAGGCTGCGCCTAGGATGTACAATTACAGCGAAACTAACGCATCAACGTGAAGCATTAAACATTAACCTCTTGAAACCAACTCAAGTTTTATACTCATTTTACATTAGTCCTTAAAGTACTTCAACAAGCAATCTTCTGTTGCTTTTCATGCCACAGCCAAGCTTTCCCAAGCATCAACAGGTCATGGCAGTTATACAGCTCAGTGCACCTGCATGCTTGAAGAATCGGGTAAATAGGGATATTCTGAGCATGTTATTTTATTGTGCAGTCCAATATTGGTTTATGACATCTCTTATTTGCAATCATAAGACAATATTTCAGTTAAATCCTAAACTTCTCTATACATAGCAGCTCTTTTACTAGACTCAAGTACTGCATAGAATTGATCTTTTTCCTTTATAGAGAGCCCAAAGACAAGATATAGGTGAAACTCATTGCTCAAGGTCACCCAACAATTGACACTGAAGCTCTGAGAACTCAGGCCAGTGAGTTCTGCAGCTCGGACACAGAAACTACCACCATACTTGTCATATAGACAATGTCATAAGAGTTCCTAAGTCATATAGAAGTCATATTCACCCTGGACCACAAACACCACCAGACCAATTATGGGTATTAAGTCCAATCCTGTGTATTAGAACAAGTCAAAGGAAAAATCCAACACCAATGACACATTGTTGATTCTATGTTTTCTATAATTATACTATTTTTCTTTGTTTATGCTACTCAGACTGTTTTATGCACATGTAACCTGGACATAAATGGTCCAAATTTGGAATTTTCAGCACCAAACTGACCATTATCTCTTATCACCGCAAATGGTGGTTATAACAGGGGTAGGACATAACCTGTCAAAGGCAAGACCATTTAAGCTGTCTAAACTGAGGGGGGATTTACTTGTTTCCTCCCTTGCTTTCTACAGCACTTGGAAGACAAATATTTGCAGAGATTTGGACTGCTCCTAGCAAGAGGACTGGAGCAGTGAACATTAACCAGACACTCGACAGATCCATTTAGGCTGCACATAGAAGATGAAAAGCAATCTACAATTAGAAAGATGTGAAACAGTTGATATAAAAGAATCAACCAGAACACCTAGGATCAATTGAGATTTTTGTTCTGTAGTTTTTCTACACTGAGGTGTGTGTGGGGAGCGGGGAGGTAAACACACAGCACAACTGCTGTGCCAGAATGTTATTTAAACAGAACAATTTGTCTGAATAACAGCTTTGTCTCTCACTGGACTCAGACAGCTTTCTTGCAAGTCTAAGGCGGAATTAATTCCCCAGCTTGAGGGGCTGAAATTCAACCCTCACTTTTTTCCACCCTTAGAAACTAATGTACATGGTTATTACACTTAATTCTTGAACCCATTGCCATTTCTTGTTTATTACACATTATAATAGCCTGCACATAATGTGCGAAACTGTGGGTTTTTTTGGAAAACGTGTTTCTGCTCTGACCCAATCCTAAGATTCAATCAAAAGAGACTTTATGCAAGCTCAGTAGAGTGGAACAGTAGGCTAGAGAGAGAAAACAAAAAGAAAAAACCCACCCACAACAAAACACATACACACAGCCCCTATCAATACACACCCTGCTGCTAAGCTATAGGGGGTCCTCTAGGAAGAATTTGTGAAACTTAATGGAAAAAACAGTCTTTACTACCATCTCCAAGTACCCATCATTACAGGGGGTGGGAAGGAAGGTAAGGCTGACATTTTCCTGAGATACAGAGCCAGTGCTGTATCCAAGTGAAGACAAAAAAGTGTGGGTCAAAAAAATTAAATAAAAATTGCTGGGTTAACTTTAATCAAAGAAAGCAAATCTCAAGACAGAACTGGGTTATAACCACTCAGAGTCTCTGTTCCCCTCTCCCTGTCCCTTTAAAGCCAGGGGATCTATTGTGATACTTCTCTCCCCCTCTTATTAATTCATGTCCCTGCATGCCTACCTCAAGTGGGAGATCAGGACAGTATCTTTATGCTGTACAAATCTAATAAATAGCAACTCAAGCACACCAAATCATCTCTGTATTAAGCTACTGACATGTTAGGCAGTTAAAGAAAAATACACAGGGCAAAGGCCCGAGAGCAAGATGTCCTACAAACTCAGGCTTAAGAATGTTTACTCTGCATACTGTTTACTCAAATACTAGGAGTGAAAGGAAAGAATTAAAAAAATCCCTACAGAGCTAGTTGCTATACTAGGCTGCACTAAGAAATGGCAAAGAAGAGCTGCAGTGAGTAGCATGGTACAGGATAAAGATTGCAGTATGTAGAAATTTTTTTTTAACTACATTTTCTTAAATTCATACAGAGGATAATTCACTTGCAGTTTTTAAGATTCTCCTCAAAATATTTTTAAGAATATTTTCCACCCTTTCTTCACAGTTTGTTTAGTGTCATCTCACTACTTCCACTGATTTCCACCATACTATTCTGAGTTTGCACAGCACATTTGTGCACATTGCCTTAAGATTTGTAAGGCTGCATGTTGGGAACTTCTCACCTGCTCAGAAGAGGTTATATCTGACAAACTTCCAACTCCACTGTGGTAGGTAACTCCTGTTTTCTAGTATTTAACAGATTTTTCTGAATTTTCAGCATGTTAAACATTCCCTCATTCAAAGATGCTGCTCAAAGCAACATGTCTATGAATATAGCTAAAAAATTCAGTGGATCTTAAGACTGATAGAAGATGACTTGTATCAGGCATTAAAAAAAACTGTGATCTTAAGGTTACTTACTCAGCCTGCATAGCCAATCACTTACCGCTAGGGACGATGTACTAGGCAGGCGACTGCCTATAAAACTCTCATTAGCTGAGCAGGGGCTTCGTCCATCTATGGTGCTGTGTGTCATTAAAGCCCTTCGAAGAGCCCTTTTTGGTGTTTTGGTGAAAGAAAATGCCCTCGTAACCTGAAAAGTTTGACAAGTATTGCTGTGCATTGACAAAAAAAACTACACACCAAAAAACCCCACATTATACACACACAACCCACAAACTACTTTAATTACCACATTAGATGACAGTCCAAGTATTTAATGTTTGCAGAAGAGGACCTGAGTCAGAAACACATAGCCCCTCTTGCTTAATTTGACCATATCAAGAATAAAATCATGATTGCTTGCAGGTTTTAACTTGAAGGTTCCCCCTCACTCTCTGCACATTTCACTTCCTGAATAAAGATGTTTGAAAAAATAACACTCTGAAAAATCAAAATGCAACTGAGTTTTTCAAAGTCACATCCCTCCCACTAGACTGCTCTCAGTTCTGCCTCCTGCAGCTTCCAGACTATAGCAGCCTCTACAGTTTTCTCTAGGAAATAGTAACATCATCTCTAACATAGTGAGCCTTCTGGAAAGCTGCCAAGGATGCGGAGCAGATTCTTTCCTTGCTATGTCATACTCAGTCACCACACATCCACAATCCTTCGTGGAATCTGACACAGCACAGACAAGGTGACAGAGCAGAGAGGGAACCTTCTTCCCACAGCCCCATGCAGACCCTTCCTGCAGAACAGGGTACACTCATCTGGTCTTGAACATCTGATCAAAGAAGCCCCATCAAAAAAAGCGTTTACTTCTGCAGCTAGAGACCAACATTCAGCACTTTCTTCACAACATGGTATAAGTTTATTTTATTACCCAGGTCATATACTATCTACATCAGTCTTTGAAGATATTTAGAATTAGGTCATTGTGTCCAGTGTTAAGATTTTGATTCATTCAATATGCAGTTAGTTTTATATTTGAAGTCTCAAAATATTAAACTGAAAATAAGTTTTGTAACAGGCTGGAACAGCCATAGATTATTTATGACCATAATACTCAGGCCTAGATGCATATACTCCAAAACTATTCAGTCAAAACTCTAAACACGCCCCCTATTTCTTTAAGGAGCTTATACTTAGAGTTTTAGCTCAGATTAAGTTTTTCTTGTCACTACCATAAGTCCTAGTCCTGGAACAGGAACACTAGCACAGTTCTGACTACAGCAGGTTTTACTGAGAAATACAGTCTTTGGAGTATCTTACCTTTTTTGATGTTTTCTTTATTGCTCTGGATGCTCTGCTTAGTGTACTGTCCATATCTTTAGTATTTACTTCAATTGAATCAGGATCAACCGTATAAATGAGATTTTCCTGTAGACAAAGATCACCTTAATCATCCACAATAACACCAGCTATTGTCAAAATACCATTCTCTAGCTCATTAGCTCAAATTGAGAGGCTCTTAATTGTCATATTCCTCCCTTGTTAACTCCCAATATACAGTTAAGCAGTTATTTGCTTTCATGTCATCTCACAAGATAAGCTACTGCTGCAGTCAGTTTATGGAAGCACTTCATCCATCAGTTTTATGTTTGGTTTGACTCTGTTTCAAATGCAGCATTGACCAAAATAAAGGTAATAGCTCTGAAGTGTGCCTGAGGGGGTTTCATAACATACATATCCCTTTACCCCTCCAGCACACTTTTGACCCTTTCAAAATGAAATCTTGATAGCTGCAGCTATCAAATATTATGACGAAAACTTTCAGGTTAATATCAGCACATGTTTCAGAATACCCACAAGTTTTTCATGCCTTGGCCTTAAACTCTAGCATGTGCAAGGCAATCTCTGGCCAGCTATTCACAAGAAAGAAGGAGGCAGAAGAGGGAAAACAGAGGAAGCAATGGGGATAGGAGGCTGCTGGGGGCATTTTTTTTTTATTATGGTTTAAGGCTCATTTAA